>JAXCGZ010002297.1:47500-52500 GCA_037179515.1 Halocaridina rubra | reverse complement strand
ATACTTCTACTAGTATTATTACTGCTTCTATTGCTACCACTACTGCTACTAATACTAATACTACTGCTGCTGCTGCCTTTATTATTATTATTATTATTATTATTATTATTATTATTATTATTATTATTATTAAAAAATCCCATAAATACGGGCTTGGGACCAGCACCGAGGTAAATTGGCTTGTTCCTCCGTTTCCGGCATTTGTAGAAAATCAGTATGACCAGTTATTCCCATATTCCTGATCAAATCTCTCTGTTTTCATCCCACCTAAATAATAATAATTATAATAATAATAATAATAAAAAAAATCATCCATTAACAAGAACAGTTATAATATTTTTATTAACTTTCTATTTACTAATTTCTCTTTTATCGAGGATATTGTGTGGTCTCATATTTTTTACATATTTTCTCCCTACCTACAAATATTTTTTTCAGTGTTCTCTCTCTCTCTCTCTCTCTCTCTCTCTCTCTCTCTCTCTCTCTCTCTCTCTCTCTCTCTCTCTCTCTCTCTCTCTCCTATCTATATATCTATTTATATATCTATCTATCTGTCTATCTCTATTTTTATGCTCTCTCTCTATCTCTCTCTCTCTCTCTCTCTCTCTCTCTCTCTCTCTCTCTCTCTCTCTCTCTCTCTCTCTCTCTCTCTCTCTCTATCTATCTATCTATCTATCTATCTATCTATCTATCTATCTATCTATCTATCTATCTATCTACTCATCTATCTATTTATATATATCTATTTTTTACAAGTATGAAACCAGGACGGGCGAAGAAACTTTCCCTCATCGGGCGTGGGCACAAAAAACATGAAGCAAAGAGAATCAGAGAAGGGGAGTTTTGAGACTTGTCAGATGTGAATGGATATTAAAAGATATGTAACGAATATGCAACAATATTCCTATGTAGATGTTAAGCATATACAGAAAAGGATCCGTAACTGAAGGAAGACTTAGCATCGAGCTGTCTAGGACAGTCCTATTCAAGTCTAAAAGACCTTCAGGTGTAGTATCACAAAGGGCGATTGAAGCCATGGGCCAGCATACTGCATTGGCTATCTATCGATCTATCAGCCAATCAGTCAGTCAGTCAGTCAATCAATCAATATATCTATATATCAATCTAGCTATCCATCTATCTATCTATCTATCTGTCTGTTTGTCTATCTATCTATCTATCTATTTATCTATCTATCTATCTATATTTATCTGTCTATCTATCTATCAGTCTGTTCCTCGAGATCAGTCCTAATTATTTTTTTTTTCATAATATTTATAATGCTTTATTTCAATTAAATTTTTCATTAAAAATAGAAAACACATTTTTTTTTTTTCAGATTTTATTTCATGAGATCAGCGTAACTGCCAATGGTTTCACATTAATTAAATTACTCAGCAATGCTGTTAGGAGAGAGTTAAATAACGGGAAAATAATCCATTGAAGGTCTTTATGCCGTTAGGAACGAGGAAAATAAACGATAAATATATTAATATGAGTCTTTTATCGATCGCTTTCAGTTTTGGCTCATGGCACCAGCCGCCCGTTGCGATACTACAGCTGAAGGTTTTTTGAACTTAAATAGGTCTGTCCAGGACAGTTCGATGTTAAGTCTTCCTTCAGTTACGGTTCTTTTTCTGTGCCTACAGCTACACTGAATATTCTTGGATATTCATCACACATCTTTTATCCCTTCACATCTGACAAGTCATTACACTCTCCATCTCTGTTTCTCTTTATGTATTTTTCGTGCCCAGGCCCGATGAGGGCTGTTTTATTTTATAATTTTTTTGGGGGGGCCCGTCCTGGTGTCACAATCATAAAAAAAAAAAAAATTAAGAGAGACTTGGTCTTAATGAAATCAAGTGGTAACTCAAATGGTTAGGTTAGGTTAAATTAGACTTTTTTTTTTTAAATATGAGTGTAACGCCGGGACAGGCAAGAAAATTGCCCTCATCAGGCCCGGCCACAGAGAATATATTAATGAAATCAAGTCAAGATAAGGACTCCCTGTTTATTTAAAAATCCCGTAAATGTTTAGGTTAGGTTAGCCATTAACCTAACCTTATCTAACTTAACCTAACCTATCAGTTTACGGGATTATTTAATGTATTGGGGGCTGTTGTCTTTACTTGATTCAAGGGTTGACGGTAATTTATTGACAGTACTTTTGTTATTGACAATATCTTTCTCATTTTTTTTTTTTGTCAAAGTTAGTCCCCCTTCTAATGGGGTTGGAGACAGTCATGTTGGAGGCATAAGGGGAGTTAAAGCATGATGCCTATCCTAACGCCTTCCGATAGGACGGCACTTACGAATACCCTGCTTGGCCACTTCCCAACTTGCGCGTCATGCCACTGAGCTTCTGCGGCCTCTTCAAGATGCAATTTGATAGCGATAGTGTTAAGAGCATCCTTTTGTATTTTTTGCCGAACAAAACTGGTCTTGTTCTCATCTTGAAAACTAATATTTGGGTATCTAATGATCTACTCACACAGACTTTTGAGTTGACATTTTTTACTCGAATTACAAATTTTGAGTGTACTTATATGAATATATTATAGAGTTCTTTCTTCTCTGTTGATGTAGCATCTACCGTATACTAGCTTCTACCAACTCAGAAAACGAATAGAGTAAACCTTTAGATGAATTAGATCAACCAGGAAGCCTTTTCTGTTCAATGGGGAATTGAATATATTGATATAGTATCCCATAAATTACCATTACTTTTACGTTTTCTTTGATTATTGCATCATAGAAAACGTATCTTTGGTCATGAGAGCGCGAGAAGGTCGTGGGTTGCTATGAGTCATTGAAAGGAAATGAAGCGAAAGTAGTATTATTTTGTCGCTCTTTTCCGGTTTATAAACAAAAGACACTGTATATCTTACAGTGTCATTTGTACTGTATTTTATCTAGGTTTTATATTTTATTAACTGTATATTGTTAAATAACAGCGAAAATGAATTAAATAGTGTCGGTGATAAAAAAAAAAAAAGTTGAGCCCGATTCTTCTATCTCTGAGTGTATGACTCACCTGAGTTACTTCAAGGTTATTGTCTCGGACTCTTTCCCCCTTCACCATATGGTTCATATCACGGCTTTTTATCGTGTTATGTGAGCCTTAAAGACTCACAAAATTTATTGAATACACTATTAGTAACAGGTGTGTTTTTTAAATGTATTATAAAAAAAATATCTATCATATATATGTATGAAAAGTACCTTATTCATATATGCAAATATCACATCCCCAATGTCTTATACATATATGGTATACATAGACATTCTGCCCTTTAATATTTATCTGTGTTGTAGGGACTGTCCCCACACATGAATAATATTAGGTATAGAAGTCTGCTGAACAGTAATAATGGCTTATTTGTTTAGTATTAAGACAGGAAGTACCCCTAATTGATGGTAGAGACATCAGGAAGCAGATTAAATTACGTTATTATCTATTTCCTATCGTAGTTGGGGCTGTTGGTCCGATTTTTACTTTATTTGTGTTGTGTCTAACCCATTTCTGTGTCTAATAGCAAATATATTTATAGCAGATACTCTGTAAACATATTTTCATTTATAAAAACAATAGATATTTGGAGACTTCCCTTTAATTTCGTGGTTCCTAAATTTAGCCTTACGTGACCATTGGTCTCCGTTTAAAGCCCAACATCGAAGGAACTATTTTGAGAAACGATCGAAATATTATGACAAAACAGGCGACGAAATGGTCACGCCGTATGGAGTCATCCGAAGCAACCATGGTTCAACCTGCCACAGTCCGCCATTTTTAAAGCCCGCGGAAAGTGGTTTAGCAGTGGACATTTAAACTTCCTTTTTGGTATACAGTTATGACCAGTTACAAGAGTGTTGACCTTGGTATTTCGCGGAAATTGTAATGCGTGATTTTGTGTCTGTGAGTGGATAGGACAAGGAACATTTTATGTTGGAGGTTTTGATTACCTGTTAAAATCATTGACAAATTTGAAAGTCCTTGTTGAGTGTCATGGGTGATTTTAATTTTAATTTTTTTTTTTTTTTATTTACTTTTGTCGAAACTATGTAAAATAAATGACAGTGTAGGGGTTTGTGGTATCTGTGGAATATATTGCGTATAATGTAGTGTGTATTTAGCGAAAATAATGTACGTTAGAGCGAAGACTTATTCTTAAATAAAAACACTTATGATTTCTGGTATATGGTAATTTTCTTTCTATTATGATTTGTAAATAATGAATGAATTTATTTATCAGATTTTGAAGTATTAATAAGAAAGTATATATTCGCCATTGTAATAATAATAATAATAATAATAATAATAATATATATATATATATATATATATATATATATATATATATATATATATATATATATATATATATATATATATATATATATATATATATATATATATATATATATATATATATATATATATATATATACATGTGTGCGTGTGTGTATGTATGTATGTATATCACTTATATATGTCATATACACATACTTCTTCCCAAGAACACACACACTGGGAACTAGCATAAAGAACCTTTAAACAACTATGAAAGAACTTTTTGTGTTTTATTTTTTTTTCTAGACAGAGCTGCCTGTCTCTTCATCTCATTTTCTAGACACACATCCGCCTGCCTTTGAACACGTAGAGTTTTGTTTAATTAACAAAAGTTCCTCAGAGACCGTATTTGTGTTATATCAACTCTTAAGATCATCTGTCATGCCAAGAGGGTATCCTTTAGCTAATATAATTAAGGCATTCTTATAAGGAAGAATGAGTCATTGTATTTATATATTTACCTGTTCATTTTTATGGTTAGCATATAGTACCGGCCGTAAAAAAATTTAGTTTTGTTCGACAAAGTTGGCCCAAGAAGTGAACGGACTTGAATATCGATTTTATTATATAGTATAGAGACTAACTCACAGTTTATAGTCTAATGTACCCTAAGCTAACCTAACTACTCAATCCAAACTTCTGCTAA
>JAXCGZ010002297.1:27500-45000 GCA_037179515.1 Halocaridina rubra | reverse complement strand
CAGATACCTGCACTAACACTTACAAGTGTCTAAATATGTTGCTCTTGATAAAACTGACACTTCCCGATACACATATTTAGACAAACTGGCACCTATCCAGAGACATACTGCCCTTAATAAAACTGACGTGTAATTAAAATGGGCACATGTGTAGATATTTTGAAACAAACAAATGTTCAGAGACTTAATGCGCTTAATAAAACTAACACGTAATAATAACTAACACATCCAGGGACATAATGCACTTGATAAAACTAAAATACCCCAACCGACATATGTCAGATTCACTTAATAATAGTTCAGGTGTCTAACACACGTATCAAAGCGTAACTACACACGTATCAAAGCGAATAAATGTCCAGCGACATAATACGTATAATAAAACTGACACACTTTATTAAAACTGACACATGTTCTGACACATATAGCCTTAATAAAACTGACAACTTATGATGTATCAGCACACATGAAAATCTCTCTTTTTAGGTTCATTATCATGCGCGATCACATCTCTCTCAGCTAGGCATGTCTTGGACCCCAACCCAAGAACAGGTTTACTAACATTTATTGACGAATTCGTTCATACGAACAGTATTTACAGATGGCGAGTTTGTTCATATGAACAGTATTTATTAGTTCATCGTCCTGTCACTGAGTAAATTAGTTCTTCGGTCAAGGAGTTAATCGTTAAGTCACTTAGTAAATTAATTATTCAGTTAATTAGGTAATAGTTCAGTCACTTAATTAGTTTTTAGGTCAAGCAGTTAATCATTCAGTCACTTAAAGTTCTTCGATCAAGCAGGTAATCGTTTGGTCACTTAGTTAATTAGTTAGTCAGTTAGTTATAAGTGGAGTCACTTAATTAGTTCTTACGTCAAACAGTTAATCATTCAGTCACTTACTGGAGTTCTTCGATCAAGCAATTAATCGTTCAGTTACTTGGGAGATTAGTTGTTCAGTCAATCTGTTAAAAGTTCAGTCATTTAATTAATTACTTCTTAGGTCACGCAGTTACTCACACAGTCACTTAGGAAATTAGTTGTTCAATCAAGCAATAGAGTGTTCAAACAATTGGTTTAACTCGTCATTTAGTCAAACAGGTATATCAGTCTTTCAGTCAGGCAGTTAATTGAACTAATAATGTCGAATTTATACATTTGAACAGTAATTGCACCAATTAACCTCTTCTAAGTCGATTTTGCACATCTGGTTAAAAATTCATATAGCAAAGATTCGAGATATTTTTATTATTGTTGTTATTGTTGTTGTGCCACCGTTTTGTGTGTCATAATTAGCCCTCATTCGAATGGGGGTGAGCACAGGCCTGTTGGAGCTGGGGGATTACATTTTAACTTAGGTATAGATCAAGGAAAGTGTCTTGGAATTTTTTTTATAGTCCTTGTTTGAGAGAGAGAGAGAGAGAGAGAGAGAGAGAGAGAGAGAGAGAGAGAGAGAGAGAGAGAGAGAGAGAGAGAGAGAGAGAGAGAGAGAATTCATCTACCTTTGGGAGTTTCCTGTATAGCAAGAGGGATGTACTAACGTAAGTGAAGATTCATGCACACAATATACTAGCCCTTGGTAGAAAAGGGAGTCCGTGACGTAAAACCGGAACAACAATATACTTATGATAATATTGACCTCGATAGGAAAAGGAAATATTTGAGTTGGCGAGTACTCTGAATTAAAAAAAGAAAATCATGATCACAGCAATAATGTACTGATGGATAATTCCAGTATAAAGACGTACAGGTATTACATATATGTATGTATAGGGGGACCGCGGTAGCCCAGTAGTAGAGCCCACGAGTCGAGAAGTGACAAACCAGACATTTGCAAGTTCAGTCTCACCTCATGCTGTTAGAAAGGGCACGCAGCCACAATATCCCCTGTAGCTCAAACATATCAGTGTCCACCCCCATTCGAACGGGGATGAAGGGTGACACATTGACGAGAAAAAAAATACTTTAAATTTCGTTTAAGAGGTCCAACCGAACACCTTCCATCCATATTGGCTAGCGCCCTAATATAGAAATGCTGATGGATGTGAATTAAAGGTAGTTTTTTTTTATATCATCCGTTCCACCCTCACAACATAGCTTTGTCCTTGGATGCCATATATAGACCAAAAGACATTAGTCCTCAGAGCAAGCTGTGAGCGAATGATAATTAAATACACTTTCACATTAATTTTCATTTACATTAGAGCTTCAGGACTGGATGGATGGATGGATTCGGTTTTACGCCACGAACCCCCTTTTCTACTAAGGGCTAGGGCGGTTGCCTTCTTGCGAAGGACTTGTTTTGGCAGATGTAATCGTTACCCTGAGTGTATGCCCAGAGCTTCAGGACTACGATTTTTTTTTCCATTATCGAAGTCACAATATCCTGGAAATTTCTTCCAGAAATGACTCAAATCTGGTAAAGGTGTACTCACATAGCCTGTTTAGTTGACAGGAGCTACTACGCGAGGGACACCACTACTCTCTCTTTCTTATCCTCAAAGAAATATATGGAGCCTAGTCCTCCATATCTCTGGGTCCTCTGTACTTTGGCTGTTTTTTTTTTCTGTCAGTCGTTTTCCTTTGTGTGACATTACCTCATCTCTGCCTTGCCCTTAACTTTTTTCTTTTCCTTCGTCTTGGTATTTTCTCGTGCCCGGGCCTTTATTGATGAGGGCAGTTTCTGCCTGTCCCGGTGTCACACTCTTCAAAAAAAAAAAAAAACCTAGCTAAATGATGCTGTACGAGTTACCTTGGAAAATCGAACTCACAATAACCTGCCTGAAATCCAGACGCTCTAACCCAGGGGTTCGCAGGAAGTTTTCCAGGGGTACTCAGATGGTTCAGTAAAAATATTATATACATAAACTTCGCTCTAAATTGCTTGTGATGTCGATGTTATGCTAAATAAAGTCATTATAATTTAAATCATATATTTGATATCCATTGCAGCAGTACCAATATACTGTATATTGAATTAGTCTTACTATATTACAAATCCATATTCGGTGTTCAGATTTATGGGGGCACGGGTAGATGGTTTTATAGCTCGGGGGGTACTTCACGGGAAAAAGTTTGAGAATCCCTGCTCTGACCAGTGTTTCCCCGACAGAATCTCCCGGTACCGACTGCCTTGAATTCTAGCAAAGCAGACATGAGGAGTAGTTGAGCTAAGAGTAGTAGTTGAGATATGTGTGGATCGTGGTGAATGCATGTTTCTTGGCTCGGCCACCCCCTTACAAGGGGGAATGGGGTCATGTATATGTATGTATGAGAGCAAGGCTGTAATAATGAACATATTATTGACTGAGGTGGATAGGTTGTTTAGGTATTAGGCAAAGTGAATTTTTAAATCGTTTTGCACGAACAGCTGTGAAAAAAAATTAATAGTTTTTTTGTCTTTTCTATTCTTTTTTCATGAATATTTATGTCTTTTAAACATACATATGTGCATTCATAGTCATACTTTGAATTTTCTTAAGAAAACTCGATTGCAGACTGTAAGGAAGTACTTTTTCATTTTTAAAGATTAGTTGATAATTGGACTTTACTAGCTTAGAGAATAGTGAATAAGTGTAGTGTCATTGTTTTGAGCAGTGATAGTGCCAGTGGGTAAATAGAGAAACTGACCAGGAGACGGGGAATAACAAGTATAGAGCTCTTCCTCGTGAGAACAGTTAGGTAAATGATGAATGTGTACATACTTAAGTATACTTGCATGTAGAAAGTCAAATACACAGGGTACATCCTTTCATATATTCGCAAATATGATTACAGAGACAAATATACATACATACATACATACATAAGCATACTGCATATAGAAAGATATATACACGTACATGCGTTCATATACTCTTAAATGTTTTCATACATGCATACACGCATACATACATACATACATACATACATACATACATACATACATACATACATACATACATACATACATACATACATACATACATACATACATACATACATACATACATACATACGTACATACATACATGAATACATACATACATACATACATACATACATACGATGAATCATAGCACCGAGGGAATTCTTTTGACGTATCAGTTTATGTGCGTAAGGCCCTAGGAAGGCTGCTAATAAACATTTATACTGGGCATATTTACTCGTATGTTGCAACGACCTCTCCTGAGATCAGACGGTGCCAAAGAGGGGTATCAGGGAGAAAATTTTCCCCATTTGGGTATAAGGGAAATAGGAGAGGATGGCACTAGTCCCCAGGGGGACGCCCCTGGTAAGGGTTACATCCCCCTAGGAACAAAGAATCTTCGGTAAACAATTACTTTGATGTTTACAAGTGGATGATTACTGAATCCGTTCGAATATATGCATCACTGGAACATAAATAGCAATCGAAGAAGAAATCCCGAAAGTCTTGTGTAGTTATTATTATTTTTTTTTTTAGGTATTTTTTTCGGTAAGTTTTTCGATTGCATATATGGGTATTAATGACCCTTTAGAAAATAGTTCAAATTAATAATACTACTACTACTAATAATAATAATAATAATAATAATAATAATAATAATAATAATAATAATAATAGTAATAATAACAGAGAATTGTGTAGTGTTACTAGTTGTTACCTAATACTATTCATGATTTTACGCACACAGAAATACATAGATAGATAGAGAGATAGGTAGATGGATAGATAGATAGATAGAGTTTAAAGAATGACAATACCTGTAGTATAAACCAATTAAAAAACTTTCGTCAGTGAAAATTCTGTCTTTGCCGTTCAGTGCTATTTTAAAGCAAAGATCAATGGCTACTTGAATTGCCTTGATTTAAATTGTCTTCATTAAGTAAGGGCATACACTCAGGGTAACGATTACCTCTGCCAAAAGAAGTAATTCATAAGAAGGCAACCGTCCTAGCCCTTAGTAGAAAAGGGAGTTCGTGACGTAAAACCGAATCCCAATCCATCCTAAAGTGTAACTAATTTAAATGTTTTTCTTACATTCATTCTTAGCTAGGTACTTAACGTAATGCGCGTTTCAGTTTCATGTTCTTGTTGGGTACATGAATTTTAGGAAATGTAATGAATGTCACTATCAGTACTGTTTAGAGCGAAATATATTTGGTGGATACTTGATATAATCATTATATGATAGTTGAAAAAGTTTAATTTTCCATTTCATAAAATAATATCATTTTATATTTAAACACAAAAATATTACATATGTAAATATTTGTACTATATTTTTCCTGTTATAAAACATCTGCATTGTGTCTAATATTGTCATAATATTTAGAGTATCAAGAACCTTATGTAGTCAAGCTGAGACAAAATGCGTTTTGGCTTTACGCTTACGACAACGATATATTAATCCCATTACACTCTTGCGAAACACAAAGAACGCTTCGTGACAGTGTAAGACACAAAGGAATAAGGAAAAAAACATGTAGGTTTGAGGACCCCTTCGAATGTAAGTGTGAGAACCCCCTCGAATGTAGGTTTGAGACCTTTCCTTGAATGTAGGATTGAGACCCCCCTCGAATATAAGTGTGAAACCCATCATATGTAGGTTTGAGACCCCATTGAATGTAAGTTGGAAACTCCCGTTGAATGTAGGTTTAGACCTTCCCTTTAAAGTAGATTTGAGACCCCCTCATATATAGGTTTGAGAATTTACCTCTAATGTATGTTTGTGACCCCCTCGACTGTAGGTTTAAGATCCCCCTCGAATGTAGGTTTGAGACTCCTTTGAATGTAAGTTTTTGAATCTAAAATGTAGGTTTGAGACCTTCCCTCGAATGTATGTTTGAAACCCCCCTCATATGTAGGTTTGAGACACCATTCAATATAAGTTTGAGACCCCATTGAATATAGGTTTGAGACCCCATTGAAGGTGAGTTTGAGAACCCCTCGAATGTAGGTTTGAATCTTCTTCCCTAATGTATGTTTGAGACCTCCCTCATATGTAGGTTTAAGGCCCTCCTAGAATGTAGGTTTGGGGACCCCCTCGAATGTAGGTTTGAGACCCCTTCCCTAATGTAAGTTTGAGATCTCCATTATATGTGGGTTTAAGACCCCCTCGAATGTAGGTTTGAAACCCCATTTAATATAGGTTTGAGACCCCCTCATATTTAGATTTGAGACCCCATTGAATATAAGTTTGAGACCCCCTCGAATGTAGGTTTGAACCCCCCTACTATGTAGGTTTGAGACCTCCCTCGAATGAAGGTTTAAAACCCCATTGAATGTAGGTTTGAGACCCCCTCGATTGCAGGTTTGAGAACCCCCTTATATGTAGGTTTGAGACACTTTTTATATGTAGGTTTGAGACCCCCTGCTTGTACATACTTGACCCCTTCAGCATTGACAAATACTTGCCTCCGCCTCTGTACCATAGCCTAGTAATTTTGAGACCCTCCTCATATCTAGGTTTGAAACCCCCTCGATTGCATGTTTGAGAACCCCCTCATTTGTAGGTTTGAGACCCCCTTTGAATGTAGGTTTGAGACCCCCTGCTTGTACATACTTGACCCCTTCAGCATTGTCAAATACTTGCCTCCGCCTCTGTTCCATAGCCTAGTTTTGGCCTCCACTTCCTTCTGCGCTTATTGAGTGTAGGTGGCTGAGCCGCATAGCTGGAAATGTGGGTGTTCATATGGACTAATTTTTGTTTTCTTTGAATACTTTTCATGCTTTTTGCGTGATATTCTGGATTTTCAGTCTTTCTCGCTAATTTTGTACTTGTGTGTGTTTATATTTTATTGTTTTGCATCTTTATTATGTGTTTTTAAACCCTAATATATCATAGAATTGAACGAAATTCGAAAAAAATATAAAGTATTCAGTGTACGAAAACGTCGAAATATAAAAATATCTTTTCCAGTTTAATCTGCCTTTTTTAACTTCCTTAATTTTCGCCAGAAATGACAAAATAATTCTTACAATGTCTATATTACTTTCGTTTACATTGTAAGTCGTGAGACTTCGATACATATTGCTGATGTCAGCAATTCAGATGACGTAGCCAGTATAAGTCTTCTTTTTACGCGGTTACATATAGCATCGTTGAGGCCACAGTAATTCATGGTAGATCGCGGGAGTCGGGAAGCGACAGACGCGGGTTTGAGCCTGCAGTGAATTTAATAATAATATTAATGATAATAATAATAATGATAATAATAATAATAATAATAATAATAATAATAATAATAATAATAATAGCCATCATAATAATAATAATAGCCATAATAATAATAATAATAATAATAATAATAATAATAATAATAATGATAATAATAATAATAATAATAATAATAATAATAATAATAATAATAATAATAATAATAATAACAACAACAACATTAACCATCATCATCATCATCATCACAATAATAAAAATGTGTCGCTCAGTACTAGAAAAATAATAAAAAATTTACAATTTTGTAGGAGATTATACAAAATTTATCATCTGTTGTAGATTAGATATTGATATTACCGTAACATAAAAACAGTACCTTAGCATCGAGTATTATCTGTGATGATTTAGAAAAAATATAATAAGAAGTAAAAAAAATATATATTAAAAAAAAACAAGTTTTATCTCCAGTCTCTTGAGAGTGACTCATAGAAAGCACGGTCCAGTGGCCAGTGTCATGCGAACTTTCATGATTTCTCTTTCGTCGATTTTGTTTGTTTGTTTGTTTCATGTATTTGTTTTTGTTTTCGTCCATATTTTGAATATTTGTTTTAAGGTAAATGTATCTATCTATCTATCCAACGATAGATAGATAGATAGATAGATAGATAGAGAGAGAGAGAGAGAGAGAGAGAGAGAGAGAGAGAGAGAGAGAGAGAGAGAGAGAGAGAGAGTTATATATGTGTAAAAATCTACATGCCGTGTGTGTTTGATAATAATAATAATAATAATAATAATAATAATAATAATAATAATAATAATAATAATAATAATAATAATAATAATAATAATAATAATAAATATATAATAATAATAATAATAATAATAATAATAATAATAATAATAATAATAATAATAATAATAAATATATAATAATAATAATAATAATAATAATAATAATAATAATAATAATAACGCCGCTTTTTGTCCCACAGTTAGTTCCCATTCAAATGGCGGTGGACACAAATGTTGGAGCCGGGGGATTAATGCTGGATGCCCTTTCTAATCCCCGCGTGGGATCGAACCCGTAGTAGTCGTTTTCTGACTTGCGCGATATACCACTGAACTATTGCTGCACCTATCTATCCATCTATCTATCTATATTTACATATGGATACATACATACATACATACATACATACATACATACATACATACATACATACATACATACATACATATACAAGGAAGTGACGTAAGCACAAGTGAATAGAAAATAATAAGTGAAAATAAAAATATTCGTAACTTTCTAAAAGTATGAGAAATTATCTATAGTTTTCCTTTTATTTAATATATATATATATATATATATATATATATATATATATATATATATATATATATATATATATATATATATATATATATATATATATATATATATATATATATATATATATATTACTATTAATAGTAAAATAAGAACCATTTTCACTACGAGTCAAAATTTTTCAATATTTTTAGTTAAAAAAATATAAATGAACATTTACAGACGAATTCATGTCCTCTTCGAGACGAAGTAGTTTGAACATGTGAACAATAACATCTGGAAATCTCTGAATGAGTCACGATGGGTCCCCTGACTTTAGGGTGGGTTGGGGGAATTTACACCTCTTATTGGTGGGGTCAGGGGAGGACGAGATGAGCATGGGGAGGCTATGAGGAAAAATACTTTTATACCTTTAATATTTATGTGTATGTGTGTGCCCGTGTATGTGTACGTATGCCCGTGTATGTGTGTTGGATTTATTTGGTAATCGCGGAATTAATATAATTTAGGTTTTGCACACACACACACACACACACACACACACACACACACACACACACACACACACACACACACACACACACACACACACACACACACACACACACACACACACACATACATACACATACACACACATACACACACGCACACGCGCACGCATGCACGCACGCACGCAGACACACATGGGTGACATTTGCCTCTTCAATGCTTATTGGAGCAGTTTTTGTGGTTTTATTTCAGGTATATCATCACGATGTTATTATTATTTATAGCCCTCTGAGTATATAAGTAACTTATAGAGCTATTATCAACGTTATATCCTACAGACATTCACTCATTAATATTAGTCTGCAAATAAATTGTCATTTTGGTTATCAAAGTGGTCAGAAGTCTGCATAATTAAAGATGAATGTCATTATTTTTATTATTATTATTATTATTATTATTATTATTATTATTATTATTATTTATTATTATTATTATTATTATTATTATTATTATTATTATTATTATTTTTATTATTATTATTATTATTATTATTATTATTATTATTATTATTCAATTATCTATCTATTTATGTACCTATTCTATCTAACTATCTAGTTATCTCTCTCTCTCTCTCTCTCTCTCTCTCTCTCTCTCTCTCTCTCTCTCTCTCTCTCTCTCTCTCTCTCTCTCTCTCTCTCTCTATATATATATATATATATATATATATATATATATATATATATATATATATATATATATATATATATTGAACTGTAATGACAAAATAAAGCCGCTAATATGGTATGCTGTGTGTCAGGTAGATATACAATTTCTTATCTTAAAGACAAACAAATGGACTAAAATAAACCATTAACATTTAGATTTTAAGTTGTTATAATAATAATAATAATAATAATAATAATAATAATAATAATAATAATAATAATAATAATAATAATAATAATAATAATAATAATAATAATAATAATAAATAATAATTTTTTTATTATTACTCAACTAAAGGAAAAAAGATGAACATTATCACTCCAACTGGTAAAACACGGGTTTGTTCACTCCTAAATAAGATCAGAGAGAGAGAGAGAGAGAGAGAGAGAGAGAGAGAGAGAGAGAGAGAGAGAGAGAGAGAGAGAGAGAGAGAGAGAGAGAGAGAGAGAGAGGAGAGAGAGAGAGAGAGAATAGACTACAAAACCTGTCTTAAATGAATAGTATATAGAGGTAGACAGCAACGAAACAAAAAATAGAACTGGATTCTGAGGCTGTGCTCTAGAATCTAGAGATCCTATGATATCTATTAAATGGCACTTGTCAGAGTTCATTTTCTTCGTCTACTACTGAAATCTATAGAATGGCATCCCCTTTTTTCATTATTTTTTACTTTTTTAAGTTGATACTTAAGATTCGGATCTCATGGAAAAAGGTCACTGCCCACTTACCCTGCAGACTGTGGTAGCCCTTTATCCAAAAGAAGCTAAGAAGAGTGATCTAGGAAAGTTAGTTTCTCATAAATGTGTGTGCTTTGACCTGACCACCCTCTTACAATTACAAAGGGGATTGAGTCCATTGCATGTGTAGGTTAAGTGTTGAAGATTATTCAGCATCCTTTCTACTCTTGAAGGAGTTCAACAAGACCTAAACCCGTCATCATAGTCGAGTTGTACCATGAACTGAATCAGGCGGCTAGACAAAGATCATCAAGAAAGAGTCTGCCAAATGACTGTGTACAGCAGCCTTGATAACAGTAAGGCAATGAGTGTGCTCTTATTATCAGCTTTAATTTTTCTCTTTAATTTTCTCTCTCTCACACTTTCATTACTGACCTGCTACGGCGAAGGAGGTACTGCTTTTTCTCACCTACTTAACAATTTATATATACTTCATTTCTTCTTCTTCTTCTTCTTCTTCTTCTTCTTCTTCTTCTTCTTCTTCTTCTTCTTCTTCTTCTTCTTCTTCTTCTTCTTCTTCTTCTTCTTCTTCTTCTTCTTCTAATTTACATTTCAAATGATCAAACCATTCATTAGATAACTATATCTACTACATTTGCAATAGCGGGTAATATATTCACCACATGTTTATATATAACATTTTCTACTCATTATACATAGGACCACCGTAGCTTAGTGTAGAATGCTTGACATGGGAAGCGACGGAACCGCGTTCGAGCTCATGGCGGGGCATAAGCAGGGGAATTCAGAATTAATTCCCCAGTTGAAATCCGTGTCTGTTCACCCCCACATGGGGACTAATAGGGACACATAAAGAGAATAAAAAGCTCTTTATGCACAATCATTTAAAGAAGGAGACCTCGATAATTCACTGGTTAGAACGCTCGACTCAGTAAATGACAACCCGTATTCGATCCCACTGCAGGAAGATAGGAAGGGATTCCAGCCTTAATTCCCCTGCTCCAATCTGTTTGCCCAACGACATCCAGATGGGGATTAACAGTAAAAACCAATAGATTTAGAGATAAGAAATTAAGTTATATTTATACCATTTCCTAAGCACAAGGACACTCATTTACCTTGCAAAATTGGGTTGAAAGTTACGTTTCTCTTATACATTTTTTTTTTTTTTTGCCTTTCTCAAAATGTTCATTTATTCTGGACAATGATGAAATCGTAACTGCGCAAAATCCCACAGAGAACTGAGCTCAGTCTCATAGGTATAATAATTTTTCCAGTTTCCCATTACAATTAAGAGCTAATTAAGCAGTACTTGAATTTGCTATGTGCTTAAACGTAGAATAAAAAATGCATATCTGCCACCTAATTCTTCCATAGATATATGAATTAAAACGTCATAGCTAGAGATCTTGAAGAATAAGAAGATGAAGCAGCAGCAGCAGCAGCAGCAGTAGCAGCAGAATAATAATAATAATAAAAATAATAATAATAATATTAATAATAATAATAATAATAATAATAATAATAATAATAATAATAATAATAACAACAATAATAATAATAATAATAATAATAATAATAATAATAATAATAATAATAATAATAATAATAATAATAATAATAATAATAATAATAATAATAAAATTAATAAAGATAATAATAATATCAGTAATTAAAACCTTTTTATTCATTTTTTCCTAGACGAGGCTTTCGGGAAGGGCGATTTCATAAAGAATCTACTCCATCTTGAACACCGCAAAGCTGATCCCGTCACAGTGATACTTTCTGACATTTCACTTCTTTGGTTCAAGCTTATAATGAAGACAGATAGATGGATCGATAGATTGATATATATATATATATATATATATATATATATATATATATATATATATATATATATATATATATATATATATATATATATATAGAGAGAGAGAGAGAGAGAGAGAGAGAGAGAGAGAGAGAGAGAGAGAGAGATAATTTACTTCAGAATTCAATTTAAGCAGCTGACACGCTAGTTAAGCTGTGAAACAGGATGTGGTGAGGTGTTGAAAGCAAATGGCGATATGATACAGTACATCCACAATATACCCCAACCCCCTAAGACATCTCCCTACCATCCCTCATAAATGATTCTCCGTACCTCACTCCCCCGCAAAAAATAAAAAAAAATAAAAATAAAATAAATAATGGAAAAAAAAACAACGAAAAAATGCCCGGTAGCATTGAAATTCTCTTAAGTCTCAGTTCCGGGAATAGGATCCCGTATGACGTTGCATGATGTTCTGTTTTTAGTATATTTATGAGTGAAAGTGAAGACGGAAATTAATAATAATAATAATAATAATAATAATAATAATAATATTAATAATAATAATAATAATAATAATAATAATATTACTATTATTATTATTATTATTATTATTATTATTATTATTATTATTATTATTATTATTATGATTATTATTATTATTATTATTATTATTAATAATATTATCATTATTATTACTATTATTATTATTATTATTATTATTATTATTATTATTATTAAACCCAGCCACTCGCTTGAGCAGGCCAGTTTAGCTCAGTACTGGTCCCAAGCCCAGATAAATGAGGAGGGTTTCCAGACTAGTCCTAGCAAGACACTGGAGGAAAATCTTGGTGACTTTAATGATGACTTGCTCTCAGCAAATGACAAAATGAAAAGGGTGATCAACACTGTGAAGTTAACACAAATAGTGACAAAACCGACCCGCATAACCCCTAATTCTAGGACTCTAATAGATCTGATAATAACAAATAAAGTGGAAAGTATACCCTATTGGAACGTAGTTCCCTGTCCAATTGCAGATCACGAGCTCAACATTGCTATGCTAAACATAAACAAGACCAAAAGGAGGCCTCTCTTCAAGACATTCCGGTGTTTTAAAAATTACTCCCCTGATATCGTTTGTGAAACATTAATCAACAACACAAATGCACTTAATGGTATTATAAAAGCATATAACGTCGATTTGCAGGTTGAGATTCTAATAAAAGTCTTCCGTGAATGCCTAGATAGTTGTGCACCCATTGTAAAAAGAAAAATAACCCGCCTCTCAACCCCCTGGCTAACTAATGACTCCGAGAACGTTATAAAGCAGAAAAGAAACGTGTCATATCTCTCATCAATGTAAGTAAAAAAGACTTTTACAAAAAACAATTTAATGACTCTAGATATGATACAGAGGCAACATGGAAAGTGATAAGAAGCATGATACCAAATGGAAAGACTACCCCAGAAAGTTATGAAAACATTACGAAGTTAAAAGACAAAGCGGAAAACTTTAATAACTATTTTGCTAACGTTGGGAAGAATACATATTAGAAAACACAAGAAAACCTCATCTCAGTGAATATGAGTAATTACTTAAATGTCAATTCTTCCAATGTAAACACAAGAGAGTACTTCAAGATAAATCCTTTCGATTTTGCTACCCTAATTCTTACCATAAAGAGCCTAAGAAACTCTGGCGCTTATGGTCCAGATGGTATACCATTTCAATTCATCAAAGATGCTCTACCCGTGATTGTATCTTATATTCTAACTATTATGAACACTTCCATTGTTACTTAAAAGTTTCCTGACTCTTAGGAAAAATCACATGGAATACCTCTGCATAAAAAGGGGGACAGAGAAGATATGACAAACTATCGTCCCATTTCCTAATAACCCACTTTCTCTAAAATATTAGAAAAAATTGTTGCATGCCAACTTATGTCATATTTAGAGTCAAATAGGCTACTAGCTATTAACCAACATGGTTTAAGATTGAAACTCTCGACTAAAACTGCACTGCTCAACGTTACGAATAGTATCTATAATAATATAGATATGAAAAAAAATCTCTGCTTGTATTATTAGACTTATCTAAAGCCTTCGACAGTGTAAACCATGAAATTCTTATAAGTAAATGTATTAACCTAAATAATGATCCGAGTTGGTTTAGAGAGAATCTATCTAATCGCAAACAGTCTAGACGTCTTAACAACATTATCTCTATGCCAAAAAGTGTATCATTTGGTGTTCCACAGGGATCAGTACTTGGTCCTATCCTCTTCTCCATTTACGTAAATGATCTATCTTCTTTCATTTCTGACTGTCTAGTCGTATAATATGCAGATGACACTCAGCTACTCCTTAGTGGTGATACTAATAATCTCCCAGAACTAACCTTAAAAGCAGAAAAAACACTGTCAAAAATTAACACCTATTTTCAAGATATTGGGCTGTTAATTAACGAAAGTAAAACACGATGCACGTTTATTGGTTCAAGATTCCATATAGCACAAATTCCAGAAAACACAGCAATTGATTTTGTGGCAATATTATTACACCTAGCAAAACATTCAAAAAGCCAGGAATTCACTTTGATAACTAAATGTTGTTTGATTCCCACATAGATAAAGTATGCAAAAAGGTTACAGGAACATTAATGTACTTATCACATATAAAAGACAATTTTAAGACTACCACTTGAATAACTGTTGTTGAATCTCTAGCCCTAAGTCACATTAATTACTGCACAACTGTTTGGGGAGCTACCACTAAGACTCAGCTAAACAGAATACAGAAGCTTATTAATTTTGTAGCTAGAGCTGCCCTGGGAGGAATAAGAAAATATGACCACATTACACCAGCTATCAATAAACTTGGGTGGCTGCAGACAGAAAACAAGGTCACTTATGCTATTTATGTTTTTGTATACAAAATTTTGGACCATCATTATCCAAGCTGGCTATTTGATTTAAAAACAGTCAGGTATATAAGGGGAGCCAACACAAGACAGAGCAGTGAGCTCTTCATTCAGAGAACAAGCACAGAAGCAGGTTAAAAGATGATCAGTATTAAAGGGCCAACACTCTGAAGCAATATTCCAGAGCATTTTAAAAATGCATCCTCCTTCACAGCTTTCATAGGTAAACTATATAGTTTTCTTTTGGACAAATAGTTGCTGCTCACATATAAACTAAACTTAACGATTTAATACAATTTCCCTTAATAACTAACCTCTCTATATGTAAACTGATATCGACTCCCCTGTTCTCTAAGTTAAGAACTAATTATTCTCATTTTAAGGAAAACAAATATGGTGATGATGCCGATAATAACGATACTGTTTCGAGTGTTATTTTTACTACTTTATTATTAACATTATTGTTAACATTTTTATTACAGCATTATTATTTTCTAGGAAGGCTACATTTAATTTAACTGTATGTATTACCCTCTTACTTTTTAATTCATTTACATGTCTACTTATAAGTTACTATTACTTTTAGAAGAATAACCATTGTACAAAAAATGGAAATAAATGTTTGTTTGTTTGTTTGTTTGCTCAAGCAACGCATGGCTGACCAAAATGTAATGGCCCTCAGTCCCCAGCAGCCCTTTGATGGGCGGAGGGTGAGTGGAGGAGCTTCATACATAGTCAGCCGACTGACAGATAGAGAACTGTCTACTCAGGAGTATGGTGAGAAAAATAAATAAATTAATTAATTAATAAAAGAAAATAATAATAATAATAATATTAATATTATGATTATTATTTTTATTATTATTTTCATTATTATTATTTTTTATTATTATAATCATTATTATTATTATTATTATTATTATTATTATTATTATTATTATTATTATTATTATTATTATTATTATTATTATTATTATTATTATTATTATTATTATTACCTGTTTGACTTTCCCTACTTTTTCATAAAACTGGTATTCGCCAGAGTATTCGCCAGAATTTCTTTGCGACTAGGATAAAGACAATAGTAGTATTTCTATTGAAGTACAAGGGATCAACTGAACAAAGTTAAAAGACCATTAAAAGCTTGGTAAATGGTGGAATAGAATATATTCAATAGAACATGTTTCGATCACGGCAATAGTATTCGTTTTGAAGTTCTGGTTTAAAGATAATTAGTAGCAGTATGTATGAGAGGGCAGAGGCAAATGTTAAGAGCAGTGTGGGCTTGACGAAAAGTCTCTCAGTAAATGTTGGTCTGCATCAAGGGTCTGTATTTGAGCCCATATCTATTTGATCTGGTCATGGATGTAGTAACTCAGCGTATTAGAGATCAGTCACCATGGTGTATGATTTTTGCAGATCACATCGTACTGTGTAGCAACAGACGAGAAGTAGTGGAGCAGAAGCTTCATGAGTGGAGAAGAGTGATGGAGGATAGAGGACTGAGAATCAGCAGGAAGAAGACAGAGTACTTGAGCTGAGAGATGATGAGGATGGGAGGTCAAACTGCAGGGGGAAGTGTTGAAAAGAGTTGAAAAGTTCAAGTATTTGGGATCAACAGTAGCAGAGGATGGTGACCTAGAGTCAGAAATAACCCACAGAATACAAGCGGGATGGAAGAACTGGAAGAGTGTCTGTGGTGCTGTGCGTCAGGAGAATAGGGATTAAGTTGAGGGGTAAAGTGCATAAGACAGTTGTGAGACCTGCGATGATGTATGGAGCAGAGGCATGGGCAACAAAGAGGACACAAGAGAAAAAGCTGGATGTGGCAGAGATGAGGATGTTGAGATGGATGTGTGGGGTGACAAGAAGCGATAAGATAAAAAACGAAGTAATTAGAGGTACCTCAAAAGTTAGAGAAATATCAGATAAGATACAAGAAAGTAGACTAAGGTGGTATGGTCATGTCGTTAGGAGGGATGAACAGTATGTTGGGAGGAGGGTGATGGAAACGGATATACAAGGTAGGAGAGGGAGGGGGAGATCAAAGCGTAGGTGGATGGATTGCATCAATGACGACCTGAGAGCTAGAGGTTTGTTGGGTGAAGAGGTATAGGACAGGAACACATGGAGAACACTGGCCAGAAACATCGATCCCATATTAAAATGGGAAAAGATGTAGACGAAGTAGTAGTAGTAGTAGTAGTAGTAGTAGTAGTAGTAATAGTAGTAGTAGTAGTAGTAGTAGTAGTAGTAGTAGTAGTAGTAGTAGTAGTAGTAGTAGTAGTAGTCTTTAAGCTTAACTACGAAAAATTTATAATTACAGACAAACTGTGTGCTGCTGGAAATGTTAATAATATAATGGAGTGGTGGGACATAC
>JAXCGZ010002297.1:2500-22500 GCA_037179515.1 Halocaridina rubra | reverse complement strand
TACTTCATTGGAGATGCAAGTCGAGCTAAAAGAGGGACATCTTTTCAATATTTTTCATATCACAACTGTATATTATGTCTTTAATTTATATTTTTTATAATTTTGTAATATGCTGACTCGCTAGCAAAAGACTTGATGATTGTTTTCAATAGGTTTCTAAAAACCTGGCCTTGTGAACCTTTCTTCCAAGAGGGAGACATCTTTTTAATATTTAATTTTATCATTTGACTTATTTTATTGCGGTATTTTATATAATTACTTTATTCCATTAATTTTTGTCCTTATACCTATGGTAATAAAACAACAGAAGATTATTGAAAGAATTTCAAAACACTTCTGAAATGAGCTTGGGAAAGACATTTATTTCAGTGGTATTCATATCGAATTTTGAGTGCAATATGTTTTTAAACTCTTATTTTGTGTGACTTACAATACTACTGTATTTTATGTCATTTATTTATCAAAATACCCCTTTTACAGTGTATATCTTAGCTTTATAGTAAAAGAATTGATGGTAGCTTTTAAGAGGTTTCTAAATCTATCGGTCTATATACAAGAGCTTCAGTCACTGTCTATGCGTATATCTACATCGAATATTCTGGCGTATTCGTTTCATATCTCCTACTATCTCATCACAACTGACAAGTCACAACTCTCCTCATCTCCATTTTCTCTTTGCTTTTTATTTCTCATCCACTATAATTATGGAAGATTCACAACTTATGGCCCCAAGTACCTGGCATAGAGAGGTGTTAAGAATCTCCCGGGGATCTTATTTACTGTCCATAACCTTGCACCTCCTGATAGATCTGCTACTTTCACTATACACTTTTCGAATATCCGTGGTCTGAACACTAATAATTCTTCTGTCGAACACCACTTGGGTACATCCCTCCCTAACCCTCTTCTACTTTCTGAGGAGGTAGTGCATCCCCTGGGGCATTTCAAATCTCTCACTATAACCTATATTCCTGTTTCCCATCCAAAGGTGGGGTCTGTACCTACTGGAACACAAACACTCCAATTGCAAGGCTTATAGACCTTGAATTTCCTGACTTTGAAATTCTCTGACTGAAGATCTATCTATCCACTACCACTATATTTCTTTGCTTCTTTTACTGCTCTCCCAACTCCATAGACTTAATGACCTAATTTGAATATATATCCTCTTGCTATGAGTCCATGCTCTCTGCTCACCCACATACTGAAGTTTTCTACATTACAAACTTCAATGTACACAACAGAGAGTAGCTTCATTCTTCTAACACTTATGTGAGAGGAAGTGAGGCCCTTGCTATCTCTGTCACTCCTGGCCTGGAGCAGATTATCAAATATCCTACAGGTGTTCCTGATCGCGACGACTATGTAGCTAACTCTCTTCACCTATTTCTTACTTCTAATCCTGCACTTTCCCCTCTTGGTAACTCTAACCACTCTCTGATCTCAATCTCCTATATTTTTGCCCCCCTCCATCACTTCCTCCTACTCATTGCCATCTTCAGTACTTCAAGTGCTCCCAACGTGATGATTTGTGTAACTTTCTCTTTGATTTCCCATGAGGAGATTAATGCCTTCAGACCCGAAACCCTGATCAGTTTGCCTAGAATTGCTGATATCATAGCCTCAGGAATGGAAGAGTTAATGCCCACCATTATCAGAACAGTTTCTCCTCCTAATCTTTGATTTGATCATGACAGCTCCATGGCTATTCAAGCAATGGAGCAGGCACGCAGGTCGTACCAAGCCTCTCCTTCTGATATAACTTACTCCGTTTTTATTGCAGCTATGAAGCGCTGCACTCCTCATATTTGAAGGTTTACAGATTCCTTTTTAAGAAGGACCACTGTTTGCCGTAACTTCTCTCCCACTGATAAATGTTTCTGGCAATTAGCCAAAAAATTCTCCAAAAACTTCTGTAACTGAAGGTTTCCCCCTCTTATACTTCCTGATAGTTCTAGAGCTTGCTCTCCCACTGTCAAAGTCAATCTTTTTGCCTCTCATTTTGCTGCCAACTCTTCTGTGAGCAATTCCATTGCACCTGTTCCTCATACTTTACCCTTCTCTAACCCTATGCCTTCCCTTATTCTTTCTTCACGCAAAGTCCATAAGGTTCTTCGTTCTCAAAAGACAAACAAGGCATCTGGATCCGATGGTATCCCTGCAAGGATCCTGAAAGAGTTTGTACATTATATGATTCTCGTGCTCATTCTCCCAACGATCTTCTCCAGTCTTCATCTTCCTCTCTTCTCCACGTCTTTGCTGACGATTGTACCCTTCATTTTTCTGTTTTCTCTTCACGAACTTCGTCTGCTACTCGCTATCAGTTTCGTATCGCTCCTTCTTCAACTCTCTAATCTGATTTACAGAGGGTATCTGATTGAGGCACCCAAAATTTGGTTAAATTTAGTGACACCAAGACACAGTTTTTGGCTGTCTCTTTATCTTTTACTGATAGCCCTATTGCTTTCGAAACTAACTAAACTTACCCTCTTAAGTCTTTATCACATTAGGATATCTAAAAAAACTGGAAGTTGGTTTCGTTCTCGTCATTACTTTTCCTCCTATCTGTTCCTTGAAAATCAATAAAGGTCTAATTCGTCCTAGCTTAAAATACTGCTAGTACATCTGGGGTGCTTCTTCTTATATTTATTTTCTTTACAGGGTTAAATCTAAGGCAATCAGACATATCAATAACACTTTTCTTACTTCTAATCTGGATTCTCCTTCTCTTTGCTGTAAGGTATCGTCTCTTTTTCTTTTCTATCATTACTACTTACATTGCTGCTCTGATGAGTTGGCAAATTGCATCCCTCCCCTTCTGTGGAGGCTCTCTTCATCTCAGAGCCTCATCCTGCCATATTTCAAGGTCTTCATTACTTCGGCTATTCTTTCAGCCAGCCCTTTTCCTATTCTTCACTATTCTTTTAGTTCTGCCTTGTCTTTAAGCTTCTACTTTTTCTTCTTCTCAGTGCTTTCTTATTTCCCGGGCCTGATGAGGGCAATTTTCAAGCCTGTCCCTGTGTCACACTCATAAAAACAGAGAGCAAGGGAAAGGATTTTATCATAGTAGATTCTAAAATTGGCTTCAAGGATATCACACTATGAGGGAGATATTTAATAAATTCACTTTTTTTAGGTTTGTGTCTTAGGTTATTATAAAATTTATGACAATTTTTATAGGGCTTCTAAATCTGTCTGTCTGCATACATAATCTTTAATCCCCTTTATAAGGGGGTGGCTGGGTCAAAACAAACATTTGGCTCTTTGTGGGGGAAACTACAAGAAGAGATTCTTAGTTCTCTCGCTATGCCCCATTTAGTCAAATTTTATGACACGCAAGGCAAAAAGGAGAGGGTTCCTTGCCTCCCACTCTCATGAGGAAGGCTTCTTTATGAGAATGGGAAAGAATTTTACCATAATGAAGTCTTAAATTGGCTTAAAGGATATCTCTTTATTCATTGATCAATTTAGCTAAATTACAAATACTTTTTTATTTGTTTTTTTATAAAGCTTTGATCTTCGTCTGCCTGAATCAAAGAGGCACCACAATTGATCATTACTTATAATAAGCTTGTAAATGAGCTTTGGAAATACTTTCACTATGCCATGGTACGATATGAGATGAGGTTTTATATCTCTTGATTTTTACTTCTTTACTACTGCATCCAAGGACTATATATATATATATATATATATATATATATATATATATATATATATATATATATATATATATATATATATATATATATATATATATAAGAAGTCACCGTGGCTCCAGTGTTAGCGTCCGCGACTCTGAGGCGTCAGGTCGAGGATTCACGCCACGTCACGGTCTGAGGTTAGCAAGGGCATGCACTCAGGGTAAGGATTACTTCTGCCATAACAAGTGCTTCGCAAGAAGGCAACCATCCTAGGCCTTGGTAGAAAAGGGAGTCCATGACGTAAAACCGGAACACACACACACATATATATATATATATATATATATATATATATATATATATATATATATATATATATATATATGAATAACAATGAAGCTGTTACCATACAGTCTAAAATTTTAGGAAAATGCCCATTAAAGAAACAAGGAAAACAAATATTTGAAGTACTTATTATTTTCGTGACCTTATCTGTACTCTGAGTAGGTGACCAGATAAAGTCACGAAATTAATAAGTATTTCAAATACTTTTTTTTTCGTTGTTTTCTTTAATGGGCATTTTCCTACCCCCCCCCCACACACACATATATATATATATATATATATATATATATATATATATATATATATATATATATATATATATATATATATATATATAAATATATATACACATACACACATACACACACACACACACACACACACACACACACACCACACACACCACACACACACACCTTATATATATATATATATATATATATATATATATATATATATATATATATATATATATATATATATATAGTTATAAAGTAGAAACCAGATGAAGGAAGTCCAGGAATAGGCAACTTAAACGAGTACGTGTGTATTTAGGTGGAATGAAAGAATCCTTAAACTTTCGAACATATCTGTTGACTCCAAGAGGGAGTACAATAGATTACTGTGCACCTATGGCTCAAGGTGGCAATAGCGTCCAAATACCTAAGAACTCTCATATATCACAAGAACATATATCCTCGCATTTAAAAAGTGTAGATTCCCTAGTCACCCTTCTCTGTATAAGTTTCAGAATTACTGGAAGTTTAAGACTACGTCAATAAAATTTGAATGGAAAAGAGTAGAGGTGAAAAGAGCTCAACCAAAGCCTGTTAGCTAGGTGAATATGGCAGGCCAGCTCTTACAGCAAAAGACTGCATGATATGCAAAAAAGGGTCTAATCATCATCCTATGCCTAATATGCGCTTGCTTTCACTAGAAGTCAACAACATCCATAACTTTGCCCAATAATCTGGCAGAGTAAGCAGGGATTACGCGTCAATAGTTATTGTGCAGTTCCTATTGCATTGCCGATATTATATGAAAGTTAGCCTTCTCCCAGAGAAAGAGGCAGGCTTGATATTGCTCTTCTGGCATGGACGTCCAGTCACCAACAAGAAGTAAATAAAATTATCAGAGCAGTAAATATATAAGATAAAACCGTGGCTCAAGCGGTAGCGTCCGCGACTCTGAGGCGTCAGGTCAAGGGTTTGCGCTCCGTCACGGTCTGAGGTTAGTAAAGGCATGCACTCAGGGTAACGATTACATCTGCCAAAACAAGTCCTTCGCAAGAAGGCAACGGTCCAAGCCCTTGGTAGAAAAGGGAGTCCGTGACGTAAAACTGGAACACCAATCATAAACAAATCAATTAATTAATCAGGTAATAATGTACATAATATAAAATGTACTTTACAAGTACTTTTCAGCTTTGTGTTGGTGGGTGGACGCAGGGGCCTTGGTATTAGCTGTGTCTGAACCTGACGATCAAACAAAACAGCTATACACATCCGGGACCTAAAGTGCAAGGTCACTCAAAAATAAAATAAATAAATGAAGACAAGATATAGTCTTCTTATCTGCACTGCAGAGAGGTAGTGGACAGTTATAATGATGATTATGCGTAACTGATTGGGAATTATAGTTACAAGTCTAGCTATAACTTTGAAGTCTTGCCACTTCTAGCATGAGGTATGCTCTTATAAAACTTATTCCAATATTAGTTTCTTAATTGTATATATAAATACGTTACCCCCTCTCCATATTGCAGCATGTCAGTGCCTCCTTCGCTTGCAGAAGGTCCGGAATTATATTTCGTCTGATGGTTTATACTTAATATTCTCAGTAAAATATCACAGAAAAGGGTAGCAGCTCTCTGTCAGTGAGACATTATTAAATGTATGCAGCTAATGATTTAACAGTATCTCCATAAACTCGAACTTATGCCAAGGAAAATATTATCAGTCCTACAACTCTTTTGTAAAGACACACAATGTCTCGATTCAGATCAATGGTAATAATGAGAATAAAGAAGAGCAAAAAGTTGCTACACGATCACAACAAATAAGCAGTTGTTCAATCCAGCATTACGAAGATTTTAGGAGTATAAGACATAAGTATAGCATGGGAGAAATTCTTACATGTGATTGTGATACCGTTGCTGCCCGCATAACTCTTGGTTACAGAAATATAAGAGAGGTGAATAATGAAAAAAAAAAACACAGGTAGATTGCACCCATAACATTCGAAATTTTATTTATGCGAGTGAGAAGGGGGCAACAATTTAGTACTCAGCATTACAAAATGCATAAAGATAGAAGATTTCGCATCGCTTGGGTTGAGCTATTTTGAACTGTATGTGCCTATTTGACACCCAACCAATATATATCCTATACCAACTGATAGTTTTCACTTAATTTGAAATTTCTTTCAAACATTCTCTCTCTCTCTCTCTCTCTCTCTCTCTCTCTCTCTCTCTCTCTCTCTCTCTCTCTCTCTCTCTCTCTCTCTCTCTCTCTCTCTCTCTCTCTCTCTCTCTCTCTCTCGTCACATTGAGCACGAGAGATTGATGAAAATTTGAACCACTTTCATATGTACAAAATTGCAAGTAACAGTATAAATACAAAATACAGTTTTTGGATTTACAATGGATTCTTAATGGGAATGAAAAACTAATGGAAAAAAATTAGAAAAAAATTGATATAATAATAAATACAACAACAACATTCAGAGAGAACAAAATACTGGATCAAGCATACAACAAACTCTTGGCCACTGAGGATGGGACCGGTGACTAGCGACAACACAGGTTCGGTTTCACAACTGCCCATTTTAAGTAGTTTACAGAAATGTCTATATGTTCTTGTATGAAATATGTAGAGCACATATTCATATTCGTTTTTTATGAAGTTTCCTGTTTTTTTTTTTTTAGTGAGTTACAGTCTGGCGCCAACAGATTCATGGAAATAATCAACTTGTGTATAGAGAGAGTTTCAAAAACCAGTAAGCGTTAAGGATGTTGTTCGTTATGTAATATTTTTTTCTTTGGCCTTTGTATGGCTCTTTGGCCTTTGTCTGGCTCTTACTCATCAAGTGAGGTCAATTCATCCTAACAATATGTCATTCCAGAAACAGTTAAAATTCATTCTTTCCTTCTTCATGAAACAGGAAACACTCAAACTCGAATAATCGAATTTGGCAGCCTTAGCTTTAACCAATCTAGCAATTCCTGTTGAGGGTCTATGATATATCTTCATATACACGAACTCTCTCTAAGAGGGTAATAAAAACATCCCAACATATCACCTTCATTAAATTAAATTTCTTCGTTGTAGCTCAATATCTGAGCGTAATATGTTTTTTTTTATGTAAATATAATTGTAATATAATTTGAAAGGGTACGGTGTTTAATTGTATCCTTCAGTTCATTTTTCATTACCAAGTGATATCATCTTATTTATTTACATATATAAGTATTGGACCGTGTCTCTCTGCAATATGAATTAGCATTTGACCACATTTGTACACCTATTTGATACGATAGACAAGGTCTTGGCAGGTGAGGGGAACGAAAATATGGAAAAGGGAAATAAGGAACCACAAATATGACATGTACAGTAAACGTGATCTGAAAACTTTTGCTGAAAAATGTGACCTATCTCGAGTTAGTATATAGAAGATGAATTTTAATGACATGGTCTAATTAACAGTAGTAACTGAACATCTCTCGGCACAAAGTGAAAAAAAAAAATACATTGAAATTGAAAGAACTACATAACCGATTTTCACATTTATACTCATTCGAAATCCAGCCATGGATGGTCGATCCCTTCGGCTATAATATAGAATCTCTCGGTCAAATATCAAAGGAAAACTTATTGGACAAAAATGCAAGGATGAATTTAAACACATTTGAAAGAGGTGGAAAAACTGAATTATGGATGTCAAATACAGCTAAACAGCTATGTCCGAACATGTGATACGAAATGTATAAAATACTTCTGTGCTTTTCAATTTTGAATATCTTTGAAAATAGGTTTCGTACAGTCAATTAAAACTTGATATTAGACAAAAAGAAAAATAGATTTATGTTTTAGAGGAGACATGAGACTAATATTTACAAAATTAAATCCATATATCAAAACTCTAGCAGAAAAGCATCAACTACAAGGATTACAATAAAAAAATGCATCAAGTAAAATGTATTATTTTAATCTAATTGTGTTTCTGGTGGGTGAGGGGAGACCGCTTTGAAAAATAGCCGGAAGGGGCGATAGGATTAAAAAAGTTAAGAAACCCTGATCTAAGATGTAGAAGGGACAGCAGTAGAGTCAAAGGCCCGATTTCTTAAACAGTATAATCCTAAGATACCATTTTGTTAGTTAGCTAGACACACACAAATGGATTTCATAAACGCAACTGACGCGGTTCTGTGTATGGCTAGGATCCCACGTGGGATCCAAGCCATACACAGGACCGCATCAGATGCGTTTATGAAATCCATTTGTGTGTGTCTAGCTAACTAACAATATGGTATCCTAGGTTTACACTGTTTAAGAAATCGGGCCAAAGTATCTTGTCTCTCAGCTCCAGCTAACTTAAAAATCTTAATGATTAAACTCATGTAAATCAAAGACCACTTGTGCCATCTACTGCACCGTGGACTCAATATGAAAATAGGAAGGCTTTTACTGTCTCTCTACCCCCATGAGACATACAAAAGAAAAAAGTTATCTGAAGATTTATTTCATCGTTATGATTCACCACTGTGAGCTGCCTGAAGCACATCAGAAATTTAGGATAAAAGCCCTCCGGCAGGGGTTCTCAAACTTTTTCCATTTAAGTACCCCCGAGCAATAAAATCATCTACCCGTACTCCCATTAATCTGACACCCAATATGGAACTGTAATATAGTAAGACTAGTTCAATATACATTTGTCCCTGCAAAGGATATAAAAAATTATCTAAATTTTAATGACTTTATTAAGCAGTAGCATCGACATCACAAGCAATTTACAATGAATATAAGTTTAAAATACCCTTTTGTGAGCCATCTACGTACTCTGGAAAACTTCCTGCTAACCCCTTGGGGTTCGAAAACCCCGGTTTGAGAACCCGTGCCCTAAGGAGTCTAATTTAGAAACGAATAACAAACTTTTCAATATGTTCGATCAATGAAAAGTACCTCAAGCAAGCAGAGTAATTGTACTGCAACCGTCACAATATTTCAAAATATATTTAAAAAATACACAAAAACATCGAGTTCGTGGTCAGAACTTCAGCAAACCATAAATTAATGGTGAAAAAAGTTAATATCTTCGCTATAGTAGATTATTATTATTATTTTACTCTTTTGCTCTGAAAAAAAGGCGTTTGATAGGCATTTATACGCATTATCATAATTTAGCAGTGATAAAATCTCTCCTCTCTCTCTCTCTCTCTCTCTCCTCTCTCTCTCTCTCTCTCTCTCTCTCTCTCTCTCTCTCTCTCTCTCATCATTTCGCTGAGCCACGCAATTTTTCCTCTAGTTAGTGCGGTGACTCCAACAATGGAATAGAATGTCTTGTCACCCAAAATACGCAGATAAAGGAGTTTCTCACGTAATCATGGAAGGAAATGCCTATTCGATGTAAAATCTCATCCATAGGGATGGAAATCTTCAATAATTCTCTATCACTTTTTATTTTATCATCTAGAACATGAAACAACACAAATGGAACAACCTCACAAAGTGTTATAGGCTATGTTTACACAGAGATTGATCCTCCAATCCAGTTCTTATACAATCTCGCTGTCATAACCTCAAAGTAAAGAAATGGAAAGGATATAATTGTCATTCAATTGGTCCAATCAACTCAGCAGACTTTGTGAGCTAACCATTAAATTATTCTTCTTTCGTATAGAATATATTTTCCAGATCCTCTTTGAAAACGAGTAGTGAGGAGTGGTGGTCTCATATATGGCAACCCCCTAAACCCATCACACTCAATAAAGAATTGGATGATAGGGTGTAATGGAGAAACATCGAGTTCATGAGGTTGGGTACTGATAAGGGCAATTAAGCGTTGTTTTGCAGCGTGAAATCGACGATGAATATCTCTTAATTTTAGTAAGAGTGACGTCGGGTTTGGAGCACAGCAAGTGGTCGACGTGAAGGAATGGCCCCAGCGCATCGCGTTCGTCTCTTTTCATCTATTTATCTATCCATTCGCTTATTTATTTAGTTTTGCTTAACATGATTCTGCCTTCCAGTTGTGTTAGGCCAGAGAAAAAAAAAGAAAAAAGGAAAGGCAATAAAGAGGTAGCAATAGAATGCATTGATTTGTAGCGCATCATTGAACTCAACTGGCATGTATGATGACGTAATTACCCTCAATGTTTTTATCTCTACTTTTTTCTGTTGTTGAAATTGATGTCTTACTCATGTAGTCTGATGTGGAACTAAAGAAAGAAGAAAATGGACTCGAATGAAAGTCTCGGGATGCCCCAAAGGAGAAATCATTGTTGCGATACACTTCTTTGCTTCTTTTATTATTATCAAAAGGTTTCTGAGTTGTGAAGACTGACTGACTAGCGTTAAATGAAGCATCAAAACCAATTGCCCAGTAAAAAGTTAGCGTTCAAATCGCGCATACAAAAACGGTGATGCATCTAAAAACACAGTCAAATTTAGATTTTATATTCGTTTTTGAACAATTTAATATAATTGTGCAATATTTAGGGCGTCTATGCACGAACGGTTATGCACATTACGGTACATTCATATTATAATATCGTAAGTTTTAAGAACCTTTTTTTCTTTTAATTAGTAATTCTTTGAGCAACAACCTGATGTAATAAAAAATAGCATCTAAACAGTCCATGCAAAATGATGAAACATTACTTCACAATCAGGTTGACTTCAAAATGAGTTTTAGGACTTATAAATATTTTAGCAATATTAATTCATAAACTAAACAGCTAATTTAGAGCGTCTGTACAACACAATTATACACACAAAACCACATTCAAATCAAGCAATAACACTGAGTATTAAGAATTAATATCCTTGCTTTCATTGGATATAATGTTTCTTAAAACAACAAGTTAATGTAATTTAACTATATTCAGATCGTCTATACAAATCGACTTGTACACAAGTGAATATTCAAGTTAAGAATTCTAAATAAATTCAGAACAATTATTATAATTATCATTATTATTATAATTATCCTTATTATTATTAATTTGAAGAACAATCTAAGGCTTAATGTAATATCTATAACCGTCTATACAAAAGTAGGATGCTTATAAATGCATTGTCAGAATAAGATGTCTAAATAAGTTTTTTGAGTTTTTTTTTTTTTTTGGTCAAATATTATTTTCTTAGAACAACACGTTGATATAATTATACAATATCTAGATCAACTTTACACTTAATAACATATTCGGTAACCTGTAACTAACTCGTTGTGATTGTGCAGGTGATAGAGATTGAGGTGATATGAACAGTAATTATACAGCACTCGTGGCTTACCTATAAGAAAATAAAAAGTAGACACAAGTCATGTAATGCTGTAGACTCTCTCTCTCTCTCTCTCTCTCTCTCTCTCTCTCTCTCTCTCTCTCTCTCTCTCTCTCTCTCTCTCTCTCTCTCTCTCTCTCTCTCTCTCTCTTTTACACACACACACACGCACACACACACACGCACACACACACACACACACACACACACACACACACACACACACACACACACACACACACACACACACACACACACACACACTATATATATATATATATATATATATATATATATATATATATATATATATATATATATATATATATATATATATATATATATATATATATATATATATATATTAGCATAGATACTGTTCAGCCAATGATCTACGGGTACATCAATTCAGCTGAGTTGAGAAAAGTTGCCATGCAACAGACACCAATATGCAACAATAATAATGATAAAAAAAAAGAGAGGTAGGTTGTAGGGATACTGAATCGACTCTGACACTTTTTGGGTAGGCGGTAGGGATTTCCTCTCTCTAGAGCTAAAGAACACCAACATTACTGGAACATTCCTGAAGGGCAATGCACCTTCTTTGAAGTTTTACTCCAACAATGGCCTCTATATTCTGGGACCGCGGAAGCTAAGTGGTAGAACGCGCGAGTCGGTAAGCAGTTAACGCGGATTCGAGCCCACTGCTAGGAGATAAGAACGACATTCAGCCTTACTTCATCAGTTCCAACAGGGTGTGCTCAGGGGATTAACTGTATACTTAAAACGGTGCCAATAAGCTCCATGTTTTCGAGAAATCAAGATCGCCTCTTTATTATATTTATATTATCTATACTCTCGAGATAAGAGCATTAGTGTGTACACGCATTGTACTGAATACCATAGTTTCATGCGGAGATACATTTCATGATATGGAATAACTACAGAAATGTCTTCATGAGTAGTTATCTGTGAAGTCTTAAATATATGAAGAAAAAAAAATCATCTTAATCATCGGCAAGAGGTGACAACAAATACTTCAATAAAGTGATATAACCTACCTCAGATAATTTCAAATTTGCATTTGAAAACACACACACACACAACTATATGTATTAATATATGAATATAAATATGTAAAATCAATTACAGAAATAAGTAAAAAATTGAATAAATCACTTCATAAAATATAAACAAATAAATATAGATCCCTTCGCAGAAATGTCGGGGCCGAAACTTTTTTTTTACCCCTTTTGTTTTTGATAAACGAAGCTATAAAAGTTGGATAGCCTCATTTATCAAGATATGATTTACCATCGCCCTAAAACCCGTAATTGTTCTAAACTTGGTCGGAGGTATTGTGGGCTGCTACTGACCCGAGTTAAAAGAAATAACATTTTGACAGTGGGTGATTTTGTAAAAGGGAGCAGTCACGAATGGCCCCCAGGTTGCGGTCGCCTCACTAAGTTCACCTGTTTTGTCTCGTTTTGTTACAGCGGTTTACGAGGCGCTACAATTGCAGCTCGGTTTCTTTACAAGAGTATTTTGATGGATCTAACAATATAGAGAATGTTTATACCTGGGGCTCTTTTTTAACGATATAATTAAAACAAAAGAGCTTGAATGGTTCAGACTTTCGTGCTTTAACAGCTAGTGTTGTCGGTGCTTTGGACATTTTGTAGGGTCAATTATTTTATTACCGCTCTATGTCACCATAATTCCCCATGATGGTGATGGACGCATGCAGGCTGGAATTGGAGATTGAAGGCTTGAAGCCCTTCCTAACGCCCCGCGTTGGGCTCAGTCAAGGATCTATCATCTGAGTCGAACACTCTACAACTGCGCTAAATAAAATGTAGGGGACTTCAATATGCTACTCTTTTTTCACCATGTGAACTCGTAAGTGGGGCCTAAGTGTTCAGATATTCCATTTTGACAAAGAGTGTTGTCAGTTGTTTATGTATGGTGTCGGGTTAGCTGATAAAGAAAATGGAGTTAAAGGAGGTTTCGCCAAGGTTTTACTCACTAAAGAGCTAAACAATAGGCCTCATAGTTCAGAAGTTTAGCCCTAGCGAGTAAGTTTTTTCAGTGCTTAATGTATTGTGCAAGGTCAGTTAATATGAATACCACTAACGGAATATGCAAAAGTATAGGACAGTGAATACTATATTAAATTGAGCGAGATTCTTATTATTAAGCTTCCGTTACCTCAGAAAAGAATACTACAAGCAAATGTGGTGTCTGAGAGCTATCAAGATGAATTTTTTTTTTCCAACGCCTCAATTTTTATTTATTTTTTTCTCAAAGAGAAGACTTGAAAGACAACCTTTTTGGTTTCTCCAGGCTTCAGCCTAAAATGATATCGATCCACCAGTGACCTAAAATGCTTGACTGCGTGCTCATATAGTCACCTATAGAGTTCAGCTCCATTTCACTCACAAGAACATTCTCCCCTTCTCTTTAACATCTTAATGGATAAGCTTCTCAAGTCTCTCAGACTACCAAATGATGAATGCACCATCATATGTTATGCAGACGACATATGTATAAGGGCACCTTCTGCCAATGATATGCAAATAATACTTAATGACTTTTCTCAAGTATCAAAAGACATTGGTCTTGTCATTTCAACTCCAAAAACAAAGTACTTTTCCAGTATCTCGCAAGAGCCTCACCTTGTATTAAGCAATCAAATGGTTAAGGTGTGCGAAAATCACAAATATTTGGGAATACCAGTTCCTTCTCCCCCTCACACAGAGTATGTCAAAGATTTGTGTGAAAGACTGCAACAGAGACTCAGACCGTTAAAGCTTCTTGCCAATAGGGTATCTGGTGTTGGAATTAACATATGCCGAACTTTCTATCTCGCATATGTCAGGTCATTAGTCGACTATCACACCCTGCAGCTCTGTACTATGACTACCTCTATCTTAAGACCCCTAGAAAAAATTCAGAACAAAGCTATGAGGATTATTCTTGGCTGCCCTATGAGCACCAGAATTATAAATATGCAACATGAATTAAACCTCCCACCTTTGATAGAACATATCAAACAGTCAGCTGTGATATTTGGAGTTAAACTAGCGAAATCAGCTCAGCCTCATCCATGTAATGCTGGTCATTTGCAAGGGCCGCAGTCAGCGCCAACAATCATTAAATCACTAATAAAAAGTAACATACAGTATGAAAGACAAATTCACCCCAAAGTATTTATGCTTATAACCAATGAGACAAAAAAATATAATGTAACACTCTTTACTGAGAGTGGTCCTGAACGATTAATAAATCCTTGCAAGAGGATTGGGCCAGAAATTCTCTTTCCAATATTATCATCTGGTCCGAATGTTGCTCCAATTATTAAAAAACATCAATGGTTAGATGAAATTGAAGCCTTTATTGAAACTAGTTTCCCAACTAACAATGAAACACTCTGCATTTACACTGATGGGTCTCACACAAGCAGTGCAGGAGGGTCTGGGTGCAGCATTGTAGTTTATGAAAATTTTGAAGGGCAGCAAATATTTGACAAAGCACTGAGTATGACAAAATGGTCATCAATCACCGAATGTGAAATTGTTGGTCTAAAACTTGCTATTGAACATGTTCTCAGTGCTAGGAGAAATGCTATCATATTCTGTGACTCGCAGAGTGCGCTTCTGTCACTGAGATCATTAAAAAGCTCCTACAAAACTCACATGGCTGAAATTCAAGAGGCTCTTATTGATTGCGCAAAACTTAAACTCCAAGTTAAGTTTTCATGGGTACCCTCCCATGTTGGGATAGTAGGTAATGAAAAGGCTGACAGGCTGGCAAAAATGGCAACTGAGAGTTCAGTGTCTGAATCTATAACCACACTGACTCAGTTTAAAACAATGTTGTATAATGAGATTATGGAAGAGCAAGAACTTTCTACACTCACACAACATGTAAGCAGCTGTTCGATCCAACATTATGAAAACTTCAGAAGGCTGAGACACAAATACAGCATGGGTAAAATGCTTACAGGTGACTGTGATAGAGTTGCTGCCCGTATAAGACTTGGTTATAGAAATATATAGGAGGTGAATTGCGAGAAAACTGGTAGAAAGCACCCAGAACACTCAAAATGCCATTTATGTGAGTGTGAAGGGGGCAACAATTTAGTACACTACATTGCAGAGTGCACAAAGCTTAAGGACTTCAGACCTCTTGGCCTGAGCTACTTTGAACTTTGTGTGCACTTTTGCAACCCAGAGAACTTATATCCTGTACTTAGTGTATACCCAACGTTAAAAATGTAATTCTTTTACCCTCTTCTCCGTCTACATCTTTTCCCACATTTATGTGGGGTCGATGTTTCTGGTCAGTTTTCTCCATTTATTTCTGTCCCATACCTCATCACCCAACAAACCTTTAGACCTCAGATCATCATTGATGCAATCCATCCACCTACGCTTTGGTCTCCCTCTCCTTCTACCCTGTATATCCATTTCCATCACCCTCCTCCCAACATACTGTTCATCCCTTCTAACGACATGACCATACCATCTTAGTCTACTTTCTTGTATATTATCTGATATTTCTATAACTTTAAAAAAAAAAAAAAAAAAAAAAAAAAAAGAGGGGTGGAGGGAATACCTTCTCTCTCTCTCTCTCTCTCTCTCTCTCTCTCTCTCTCTCTCTCTCTCTCTCTCTCTCTCTCTCTCTCTCTCTCTCTCTCTCTCTCAATGTTTTATCAATATGTACACCTCCCTGTAAACCATGTTCAATTCTTGGTTTTATATCCATTTGAAGCATTATTTGTATGAACTCATGTAATGTCTGACGCCTTGGCGCAATAAATTAATAAAATAATAAAATAATATCTCTCTCTCTCTCTCTCTCTCTCTCATATGCCTTTTTATATACATAAGCCACTTTTCCCCTTATAAGGTGAGTGGCTGAGTAAAGGAATAATGCTCTGACTTTCTGGGAAGAGAAAGTACAGAGAAGGGTTCTTTCATTCCCTTCGCTCCGCCCCACTTAGTCTACTCTTACGACACGCAGGGGAACATGGAGGAAGTATTCTAACCCCCTCCCTCAAGAGCTCATATGTATGTATATGTGTGTACATGTGTGCATGTATGTGTATATGTATATGTATGTGTATATGTATTTATATGTATATATGTATGTATATGTGTATATGTATATGTATGTGCATGTCTATATGTATCAATAATTACTACTTTTGATTCATAACTCTATCTATATACAAAAGCTGTAGTAATGATGATGGTAATAATAATAATAATAATAATAATAATAATAATAATAATAATAATAATAATAATAATAGTAATAATAATAATGATAATAATAATAATGCTAATAATAATAATAATGATGATAATAATAATCATGATGGTGGTAGCAATGGTTGTGATAATAGTGATAATGGATTAATTGACGTAATTCTCTCTCACGTACATAATTTGAAGGGTGGAGAAGGGGAAAGGCTTTCAGTCTTTCTCTTTCTTTTCCTTCCAAATTTATCCTCCATTATATGGCACTGTGTTTATGTGTATGTATGTATGTATGTTCAGGTTTATATGTGTACGTATATGCAATTAAGTACATGCACTTTCCTCTGCTGTGTTACCCTCAGATGACAATGATGTGTATGAGTATGCATGGATGTGTCTTTATCTGTAGTAAGGACGAATAACTCCTTTTGCTGAAATGAATACCACAAACTCTCTCTCTCTCTCTCTCTCTCTCTCTCTCTCTCTCTCTCCTTGATATGTATGGCTATGAAGCCCCAGTGGTGTTTCTATTGCTCATCTAATTAATGCATCCATATATATATATATATATATATATATATATATATATATATATATATATATATATATATATAGGTGTGTATGTATGTGTGTATATATATATGTATGTACCTACTTATTATTCTAACCTGAAAATTGTTATTCTATATCTGCTTCAAATTGTCTGCAGTGGTACTGTTGAGGAGTTGAATGTAATTTAAATTATAGCACTCAACAAGGGCTATTGAAAATATTGTCACAATGATTACTCTTCAAGTACTCTTCAATTATTACACTATATTTTATTATTAATTACTTGCTATGATATTTAAAATTAATTGCAAATTCTATTAGTATGTTATTTATACATAACCACATAGATTGTAATGTTATCAACTGCAATATGACTGGGAGTGCCCATGTGCACATGTCCCCATGTACAGTTATCTGAATAAAAAAAAAAAAAAAAAGAACATTATCACGATCTATGATGCAACTCCTTTTCCCATTATTAATACTTATATTGTTTATCTGCTACTGAGATTGTTACGTCAGCTATTTCATATCATAGAGATCATTATCAAGAGTATCATGAAATTCTATTTCATCACTGAAGCAAAGGGTCTGCTGCAATTATTATATCCAATACCTTACCTTCTATTTCGCAATATGTAATGCATGCCTCAAAGCAGACTTTTAAATACTAAAAGAGTTGAACAGCAGCCAAAATCATTGACAGGTATCAGAACAAAGTAATTTGTTATGTCAAAGTGCGTTCTCAATACCCAAAGGCCAGATTCAAGTTAAACAAGTAGAAAACAGTGTAAACGCGCGCGCGCGCGCGCGCGCGCGCGCGCGTGTGTGTGTGTGTATGTGTGTGTTTATGTGTGTGTGTGTGTGTATGTGTGTGTGTGTGTGGATGTGTGCATGCTAGAGTACGTTCGAGAGAGAGAGAGAGAGAGAGAGAGAGAGAGAGAGAGAGAGAGAGAGAGAGAGAGAGAGAGAGAGAGAGAGAGAGAGAGAGAGAGAGAGAGAGCTGCAGAATGGGGTAATCATATATCATATTCATTTTCATAAAACCTCCACATATAATTAAAATTAGTAAATAATATATAAATAAGATCCCATAGTGCACTGCACCCCTGCAAGGGGGATAGTGAGCATTTTGTATATATATATATATATATATATATATATATATATATATATATATATATATATATATATATATATATATATATATATATATATAATTAAATAAGCGCATTACAATATGTGAAAGTATGAATCATATTTTACCAGACCGGGACTCGAACCTAGGACGCATATTTACTGTGCCAAGGCCCTACCAACTACACCACAGAAGGTGTGTCCTAGGTTCGAGTCCCGGTCGGGTAAAATATGATTCATATATATATATATATATATATATATATATATATATATATATATATATATATATATATATATATATATATATATATATAATAGTTTGTTATTTAAATTCTAAAACTTAATACAGCACTAAACAGGTTCAAAGGTTTTTTTCTTTTTTATGATTGTGACACCAGGACGGGCCTAACAAAATAAATACATAAAAAGCAGCAGGTGTGAAAATAGCAGCGATAGAAGTCATTATAAGCGACACTGTGGGTGGGGTATGGGATCTGGAGCAAAAATATTATATGTAGAATCTGAGCCTTTATCATTCAGTCTTAATGTGGGGGAGGGGACCACGTTAGCATAGTGGTTAGAATGCTCCACTCGGGAGGTGACAGACCCACTATCGAGTCTATCGCAGGGCATTAGAAAAGGCATCCTGCCTTAATTCCCTCTCTCTAATCTGTTTCCACCCCCATAAAGGGGAACTACTGATGATAGGAACGTAGGATAAAAAATACAGCCACTCAAGGGAAAGCAAAGGAGGTTTACATGGTCAAACGGTTCGTCGAACGCGGTTCGACAGACAAGTGTTTGAAGTGATGCTCGAACGTGAACGGGGTATTTGGTTGTCGAGCACGTTTGTCGAACGTGTTCAACAACCAAATACTCCTTTCACACGTTCGAACATCACTTCAAACACTTGTCTGTCGAACCGCGTTCGACGAACCGTTTGACCGTGTAAACCCCCCTTAACGTCTCACACGACAGCTAACACAGCTAACGAAGCTCGACTTCGCAGAAAGTGTTCAAGTGATTAGGACCAGAGGCCGAGACCACTTTCGTTGATATTAGAATTATGTCTAATCCCCCCCCCCCACCCAGACATTACCATCACGCACTTGAACTGACAAAGAGAATTAATTAGAAGGGAAAGTGAGACAGTACACTTAGCGCATTAACAACAATAAACAACAGCCTTTCACTAAGTGTTTACGATAGAAGATGGAACCCCAAGCCAAAAGTTCCTCTATATCAGTGGTTCTTAACCTTTTCTAGTATATGCACCCCTTTCAAATTAGCAGTCAATTCTCGCACCCCACTCCCCGGTTGCTGAAATACAAAAAATGCTAAACATACATACATACATATATATATACAGATATACATACACATATATTATATATATTACATGAAGAGGTGTTTTCTTCTTATTATGAATTGTCACCAATATATGTGAAGGAAAAACTGAAATAGGTTTTAATCAGTACATTTGTAGCCATCACAATACATTCTATGAAAGTATTGTAATGTCTACACCGCTACAGTAATGATCTATGTTACATAAA
>JAXCGZ010002296.1:0-72416 GCA_037179515.1 Halocaridina rubra | reverse complement strand
AATTGGATACATTTTGTTGACAAATCTGTCATTCAGAAACCAGATACAAATTTGAAAATGGAAGGAGGATGCAAAACACGTGTTCTGAAAATATTAAGAACATAAGAATAGGGGACACTGCAACATGCTTACTGGCACACACATAAAAACTTACTTAGAAGGATGGGAACAGAGGGTTAGAGTAAGACACTCAGTGTCTGAATGGAGAAGAGTTAGTAGTGGAGTTCCACAGGGTTCAGTTTTAGGGCCACTTTTGTTCCTTGTATATATAAATGACCTACCAGAGTCTGTAAATTCATTCATGAATATGTTTGCAGATGATGCAAAGATTGTGAAGAAAGTAAAAAACGAGAACAATGGTAGAGAACTTCAGGAGGATCTAAATAATCTGCATGAGTGGTCAGAAAAGTGGCTAATGAAATCCAATACTTCAAAATGTAAGGTAATGAGAATGGGTACAAGTGCAAGAAGGCCCAAGCTTGACTACTCGGTGGCTGGAGTACAACTTCAAGAGACAGAAAATGAGAGAGATCTAGGAGTAAACATACTGGCAGATTTGTCTCTAGAAATACATATAAATGGCATAGTAAGGGCAGCATATGCATTCTTATCAAATGTAAGGGTAGCCTTCAGGCACATGGACAAGGAAATGTTCAGAAATATTTATGTAACCTATGTGAGGCCAAAACTCGAATATGCAGCCCCCTTTTGGAATCCGCACTTGAAAAAGCACATAGGTAAGCCTGAAAAAGTTCAAAGACATGCCACGAAACTGATGCCAGAAATACGCAATCTCAGTTATGATGAGAGGCTGAGGGAATTAGACTTACCATCACTCGAAGCTAGAAGAGTGAGGGGGGATATGGTGACAGTCTTTAAATTCCTTCATGGTTATGATAGAGTGGATAGGGATCGATATTTTGATATGGCTGGCTCTAGAACTAGAGGTCATAGTTTGAAGCTTCGTAAGAAAACTTCTTTGCAGGATGTAAGGAAATACTTTTTCAGTGTAAGAGTAGTTGATAATTGGAATTGGCTAAGCGAGGAGGTAGTTAATGCTATCTCAATCCATAGTTTTAAGGACAGGTATGATAAGTATCACTAAGTCTAAAATGGAACCGATCAGGAGACGGTAAGATACGAGCTTTGGGCTCTTTCCCGTAAACACAATTAGGTAATCACACGAGGCCATTCCATTTTTTAATTATAATTTCAGCATGTCTAACCTATTCTATTCTACTCTACTTATTTATTCTATTTTTCTTTTTATGATTTTTCTAATAAACACTAATCTATTCATACCCACCCTACCTCTGTCATTTGTCTATCTAGTCTACATTTGAAGGTGTCTAAGGTATTGGCATTTATTATCCTACTAGGAATACTCTACGGTATTACCAAGCCAATTTTCACCAATTTCCCTTCTGAACCTAAATTTATCAAGATTAAATCCATTACCCATTACGAATTCTGGTTTGATAACGAATTTTTAAAACTTTATTAATATCACCCTTGCTAATCCCTATAAACCATTTATACACCTCAATCATATCCCCCCTAACTCTGTGCCTCTCTAGAGAATGTAAATTAAGTTTTTTTTAATCTGTCATATGGTAGATTTAGGCATTGCATAATTATTTTTTTTTTCGTTTTTTAGTCTTGCTTTGGTTATTTATAATTCTTATTTTATCTTTATATACATTTGCAGATAGAGGCTCGTTCTCCTGCATCCTCCTCCTCTTCTACCACACAAGTTACTTGCTCACTGCCACCATGCATGTCCAAGTGTACTGTATAACTGTTGCCTACTGCATAATAGAGTAAAGTATAGTAATGTATGTTAATTTCTAGCTGTAAATTGAATATGAATATCTTTTGTATACTCTTAAAAATAGATACAGGGCATTCTGCTTTGCTATGTAGTAATAAAATATTTTTTTTACTTATCTTATATCTTTGGCATGGTGTGTCTATGTAAGGTTTGGAACGTATCTATGCCCTTTATCATTGTTTCCTATGGAAAATAACTCGTTTTTTCACGCGATTTTCCATTTACACGACACTTCTGAGAACCTATCTAGGCGTTATTTTGAGAACAAGGTGTATATATATATATATACACAGTGGTGACCCCAACCCACGAACTTAATCCGTTCTAAGAAAGTGCACTTGGGTTGGAAAGTTCTTGGGTTGGATTTGATTTTCCCATTGAAAAGCATGTACATCCAATTAATCCGATTAATCCGTTCCAGGTCACCACAAATATTCATTTTAAAGTTTCAAAGTATTGAAAAACAATAAATATAATACAGGTTATAAGCAATATACTCTGTAAAAGGAAAACAGCATATATAATTAAGGAAAATAAAATTAACAATACAAATACAGAACTGTATTTACCTTTGTGGATGGATGATTGTTGCTGGAGGAGGAGGAGGGAGATTTAGTTTTTCGAAGGAGTCCCCTTCCATAAAAACGTTAAGGAACTCTTTTGATACAGACTGTATTTCTGGTGCTTTCTCTCTCTTTTCTCTTTTGGAAGCTGCTTCCCTGCCTACTGGCATAAGGAAACGATCCAGAGAAATTTGTCTTTTTCTTTGTTGCTAAATGTTTCTAAAAATATTCATCGCATTGTCATTTACCATATTCACTACTCTACTGCCCACAGTTTAATCTGGGTGATGATTCCCAATAAAAGCTTGCACATCATTCCACTACTAAAAATTTCTTTCAATTCTTCACTGGACACCTTTACCCTCTCATCTCCTTCCTCCAGTGACTGCTCCTCTTGGAGAATCTTCACCTGTTCATGTTGCAACTCAATTAATTCATCCATGGTAAGTTCATTGTGGTCCTCCACTAGCTCTTCCACATCCTCCTCATTGACTTCCAAGCCCAAACTTTTGCCTGTGGCCATAATTTCATTCACAAGTTTGATAGCTAACTCCTGCTTGAGGCCCTCAAAGTCTCTATCAGTAACACACCCTGGCCAAAGTTTCCTCCAGGCGGAGTTTAATGTACAATATGAGACCTCCTTCCATGTTTTTTCAATGAGGCCAATGCAATGGAGGATATTAAAGTGGTCTTTCCAGAAATCACAAAGGTTCAATTCCGTGTCATTGGTGACCTGGAAACACCAGGCAAAAAGACCCTTCATATACAACTCTTTAAAATTAGAAATTACTCTGCTGGTCCATGGGCTGGAGGATAGGAGTGGCGTTGGGAGATAGAAAATTTACTTTAATGAAGTCGTAATGCATAGCGAGATCTTCTTCCACACCTGGAGGATGGGCAAGAGCATTATCCATTATGAGGAGACACTTAAGAGGCAAAGCATTTTCCTCAAGATATTTCTTCACTGTTGGCGCAAACACTTCGATCAACCAATCTAGGAATAAAATCTGCGTGACCCAAGTCTTTGGATTTGACCTCCACATTACTGGGAGGACAGCCTTCAATATCTTACTGCGTTTAAAAACACGCAGATCTTCAGAGTGGTAAATTAAAAGTGGCTTGATCTTACAGTCCCCACTAGCATTAGCGCACAATAAAAGGGTAAGCCCGTCTCTCATTGGTTTGTAGCTAGGAAGTGATTTCTCCTCTTGGGTTATATAGGTTATTTTGGCCATTTTCTTCCAAAAGTCTCGTTTCATCACAGTTAAACACTTGATGCGGGATGTAACCTTCACTCTCGATATATTTAGCGAATTCCTTTACGTAGCAATCCGCTGCTTTTTGGTTGGAACTAGCCGCCTCTCCATGTCTAATGACGCTATGAATCCCAGTTAGTTTACGAAAGTGTTCAAACCAGCTTTTACTGGCTTTATTTTCCTCCAGTTTACCGCCACTAGAAGTCAGACAGTTCACTACTAAATCTTGGTGGATTTGCAAAGCCTTAGCGTATATTATGGCCTAGCTAATACTATCACTAACCAACTCTCTTTTTCATTTATCCACAACAATGATAATTTTTCCACCTCTTCTATCACCTGTGACCTTTTCTTCATTAATATATTTACTCCATTAGCCACGTCAGCTGCCTTTAAGATCACTTTAATCTTTAAAATAGTACAGATGATTGATTTCGGCATGTTATATTGCGTGACGAGATTGGACACACGCACCCCATTTTCATGTTTTGCAATTATTTCTTTTTTTGTTTCCACTGTTATGCATCTTGGGGTGTTTGGTGCCAATTTCACTAATACTTTTAACTCTCTTAGGAGCCATAATAAGGGCTATATTGAAAGAAAAACAATACAACTGTGATAGAATCACAAACAAACCACACAGCACGGGCACCAATGCAGAACTGAGAGCAGCCGAAAGCAGCCAAGTGGAACCCACGAGGCGGCCATGAGTGGCCAAATGGGACACGTGGTGGCTTGGCCAACACATTTTTGTTCGTGGGTTAGAATTTATTCGTGGGTTGGGGTCAAATGTTGTACAAAATTTTGTTCGCGGGTTGGTTTGTTCGTAGGTACAGGCATTCGTGGGTTGGGGTCACCACTGTAATATATATATACAGTATATATATATATATATATATATATATATATATATATATATATATATATATATATATATATATATATATATATATATATATATATATATATATATACAGTAATCCCTCGTTTATCGAGGGAATTCGGTTCCGGGACCAGCCACGATAGGTGAATTTCTGCGAAGTAGGAACACCTAAAAAAATTTTTTTTTTTTTTTTAAGATGATTATGACACCAGGAAGGGCCAAAAATGATAAAATAAAACAGCCTTTATCAGGTTGTAATGAGAAACAGAGATGGAGAGTGTAATGACCTGTCAGATGTGAAGGGATAATAAAATATGTGTAATGAATATCCAGCTCTCTGCTGGGTTTTAATATACCTCTGCATTACTTTCATGATGTCTATTCCAAAAATTCTCCTTAGATCTTATTATTATTATTATTATTATTATTATTATTGGCAACAATAATTTTCCTCTGATGATGATTGTGGAGATGATTATTATTATTACTATTATTATTATTATTATTATTATTATTATTATTATTATTATTATTATTATTATTATTATTATCATTATTTTTACAAATTTGTAATTAAACCATTATTTTTACAATAAATAATGTAGTTTTGGTTGAATGAACAAAAGTTAAAGATCTCTCTCTCTCTCTCTCTCTCTCTCTCTCTCTCTCTCTCTCTCTCTCTCTCTCTCTCTCTCCTCTCCAACATTCTATTCTACCCAACCCCCCAAACTCTCTTTGTCCCAGCAAACTAGGGAGGGGCACTGTACACAGTTATTAAAGTAAATAAACCAACAGATGTACAAACAATGATGAGCCCTTAATAATAATAATAATAATACATACATACATACATACATATACCTTGGCTGTTTCCCCCTTTAATTGGGGGGTAGCCGACATCAAAAAAGGAAAACAGTTTGGGGAGAAGTTATTCTCCCCTCTACTCCCCCTCTTCTTTGACGTCTCACAGGAGGTTGGTACAAGGGGGGGATTCCTAGTCCCCCCGCCCCGTCCACTTTTAGTCGCCTTTTACGACATGCAGGGAATACGGTGAGGCTATTCTTTGATATTGTGCCCGCCCCACAGGGCACTAAATTATAATAATAATAATAATAATAATAATAATAATAATAATAATAATAATAATAATAATAATAATAATAATAATAATAATATTAATAATAATAATAATAATAATGATAATAATCTCCACAATCATCATCAAAGGAAAATTATTATCGCCAGTAATAATAATTATTATAATAATAATAATAATAATAATAATAATAATAATAATAATAATAATAATAATAAAAACAATGATAATAATAATAATAATAATAATAATAATAATAATAATAATAATAATAATAATAATAATAATAATTAGATCTAAGGAAAATTATTGGAATAGACATCATGAAAGTAATGCAGAAGTATATTAAAAGCCAGCAGAGAGCTGGATATTCATTACACATCTTTTTTAATCCCTTCACATCTGGCAGGTCATTACACTCTCCATCTCTGTTTCTCTTTACAGCCTGATAAAGGCTGTCTTATTTTATCATCTTTTGCCCATCCTGGTGTCACAATAATCTTTAAAAAAATTCTTTTTTTTCCCAAAAAAAATCCACGATGCACTGAATCCGCGATAGGTGAACCGCGAAATAGCGAGGGATTACTGTATATATATATATATATATATATATATATATATATATATATATATATATATATATATATATATATATATATATATAGCGAAACCTAAATTTGGGAAAATACGTTCCTGAAAATGGTTTGAAAACAAAAGCAATTCTTCCAATAGAAATCAATGTACAAGGCATTAATCTATTACTGGAAACTATTTTTGCAATCAAAAGCATACACACTGCATAACTGCATCCATTTAATTCCTCTTCATTTTGTAATCTTGTACCAGGGCATTATTGTTTCGGATCATCTGCTTTCATACAGGAAAATGTCTACTTAAGATTTTGATCAGCTCAAAAATGGGGGTAGGGTATTGAAAATATAGTATTATGTGCATGAATCATGGGTTATTACAATACTGTAAGTGAAATCATAGTAAAGTCAATGTGAATTGGTGTAAGTGATTGTTTACCCACATCCTAAGCTTTCCCTTACTGAGTTTAACTGCCTGCTCTACCACTAACCACACTAGTCCTGTTAGAGGGTAATGTAAACTATATCAGACATTTCTGAAGGAATTAGGTTATTTATCTCATGAATTCACTTTATACATACTGTACTTACCTTACTAGTAGGCATTAACTTTACAACTGTTTTGCATTATGTAAATATTACATATTAGTTATTGTAAATGCTTTACTTAAATGATGTCGATATACTCATTGATGATTTGATTGGCAAAGGCTTACTTTAGCCATTTTCAAGAGAAATTAAAATCAGAAATAAAACAAAAAAGTCTGTACAAAACCATATGAAAACCATAGTTCCAAAGTGGGGGCTTAACTACCAAAGCTAATATCACAACAACAATCATGAAATTATTTTCCTTAAAAGCCCCAGGCACACCTAACATATGGCATACAGTACTGTAAGAATACAGTAAAGTACTGTACAGTATATGCTTTATTCTACAGGTCCCACAGGAAAGTATTTCAACACAACATGGTACTTATGTTGAATCAGAGATAAGAATGAGTGAAACCCTGAGAGCTGTGGTGTAAACAGGAGTCAACTGGCTCTTGAGAAGCGTCTGATCACTAGACTTGTGATGTTAGGGCACTGAGAATCTGCAGGAGTTCCCATATAACAGCAAACAACAATTATTAACCTAGAAAATTGTCACTGCTTATGAAAATATCAAGCCATGTCTCATATTAATAATTAATTGTGCAAATAGTGCCATAAAAGAAGTGTCTTATAACTGTGTGAAAGCATGCTAAAGCAAATTATAATTTTCCTTTTCTTTGAGGATGTTAAAGTAAATAAACATTAATTGAATTTTTAAATTTAGATTCCATGTTCCAACTTCAAAAAGCCAAATGCACTGCATATATGTTTGACATAAAATTATCACGGGTCAAAATTCAAAGAGTTAGCACATAACAATAGTAGATATTTTAAAGTCACCCATATATTTACTTTATATTCACTATCTTATCGGTTTAGCTCCTACTCTGATACTATTTTACATGACAATTTTAATATGCTTATTTATTATAAAGGTTTTACATGGAACTTTCCATTTACTTACTAATGGACTGCTTTACATGAATTTACTATTCAACTGATTTATATAACAAACTTTATACTGTATATGTAATATACATACCTTATTTATACTCATCACTGTTATACAGATTTAGTCTTTTTTATTGACAGGATTCTACATTTCATTTAGTTTACGAAGAATGCTTAGTGTTTTAATAACTTGATTTTGCATTTCATTTACTGTGTGAGGAATGTTTTGTACAGGGGGTCCCAGTTTGTGTACTCCCAACTTACACAATTCTGTTGTTACGACAGAGGCCAATATATAATTAAGTATTAATAAATAAATTTTTCAATCTACCTGGCTTGTGCGGTAAATTCAAACTGCACGTGCTAAACACCTTGTGAGTGCGGCAGAAGAATAAACAGCTTGCAGTACAGCTATATTCATATATATAGAGTTAATGGCTTTATTCATTTTGTTTATGTATTTGGTTATATAGAAGGATTATATTAAATTTATTTACAAAATAACCAAGAATATAGCTGTAATTAAAGTTTATGTGATATAGTTTGTTGAATGTCGCAAAAGAATACGTTGTCACATGGCATCAGAAGAGGAAGAAGAACCACCGACCGCTCAGTTTACTCTCACCCGCCATATTGTTATTGTCCTAATCTGCTCTCTCGTTGGGTTTGCTTGTGTTTGCTCGTTATTGACCTTACTATGTCTCCCAAGAGTAGTGGCGATATTTCTAATGGCAGTGCTCCAAAGAAAAGGAAAGACATTGCCATGGAACTTAAAGTTGAAACACTAAATCACTCAGAAAACGGAGAAAATACCACATATATTGGCTGTTCACTATAATTAGCCTGCTCAATTGTGGCAACAATCATTAAGGATAAAGTACTATTACTACTGTTATGTCTTAGTTTACACAAGTAAAGGTAAGTAATACTGGAAAGTGTTTTACTATATATGTCTTAGATTAAGAACTAAGATTATTTTTCTGTGCTTTAGAGTATTTATTTTTAACACTGGAGGCAGTCCTAGGTTCGAATTTACCCAGTAGGTGTTTTCCGACTTGCAATGATATTTGGGTTATGACAGCTGTCAGGAACAGAACTCTGTGGTAAATCAAGGACCCCCTATACTTTCATTAATTGATTCTGAAGTTGTCAGTTCCTTACCTATACCTACTTATCTTTTGCCTTCACCTTTGAAAGTTATATTCCATTTGTCCAATCCAAAGCTAGTCAGGCTAAACATGTCTAAGAGCTCCAGGCCCATAAAGGAGTCTAATAAAGTGCCAATGCTAGCAGAGCCAAAAGGCGTCAGAGGGATGCGATGCTCTCACTTGGTGCCAAAATGAAACCCATCAGGTTACAATCTGCCTTTACCAATAACATGCTTGTAAGTACTGCTCTGAGAAAATAGACATTCATTATTCCAGATGTGTGACATGTCCCAAATTGCACCACATTTGCATCTCAGAATAGCCACACTTCATTTCAAAATACCGTAGCATAGCTCCTTCTGACTGATATGTCTTTTCTAATATATTTACAACAATTCAGATTCTTGTTAATTTTGTAAATTTCTTGCTTTCTATATTTGCAAGTTTTTGATGTTTTGTAAGATTTGTGAAGATGTTTCCATATCTTGGATTCAGTTTGACATTTCAAATAGCCCATTTACTAATGTAATGTGTCTGATTCCAGCCATTAATTTTTAATAACCATGTTAAGCATTCAATTTTGCCTCTACAACTGTAATATCCAAGTATTACATGTTGTTTTGAAGAAAATATTGTTAATGACCAGCCAATATTTTTTTATAATCATCACTATCAGAATTGTTCACAGGGAACAAACTGTAACGGCCATGATTTCCTGCTAAACTGTCAGATACCACACATAAGGCTATTGTTTAATCCTCCCTATTACAGACTCACAGTCGCCCAGTATGAAAATGCCCATGAACAAAATTATCCTTTATGACCATAAATTCTTCACCATCTAAGAGGGTTTCTATCTATAGTTATTATTTCTGGTAAAGCTACGAGATGCAAGGAATATGGATCAAATACAGATATTCTCTCAAATTATCAATTAGCAAAGATACATCTCTCCCTCACTAGCCAATGATCTGCTTAACTGTTAACATTTGCTTACTGTATTATACAAAAACCTAACTTAACCTGAAAAGACTAGGTAAAGACAGTCCCTCCATATTTTGCTGGGATGCATGATCTTAACTTGATATATTAAATTTAACTAAAGTTCATTGATATAATAGCAACTGTTCACATAACCATTTTGGAGGGGAAGGAGTATTTAACAGAAATTAGTTCATGGAAGCATTAAATTGATTTAGAGTCACCTGAGCACTAGTGTAAAATGAATAATGTTCTCCTTGTTGAAGACAGTAATCACAAGGCCTCATATTCAAATGCCTGGTTGTTTTAAGTGTTATCAAGGGCAGCATTACTCCTAAATGTATATACAAATTTGGAAAACCGACATAAGTGTGTATCATAATACACAACAACTATGCACTAACACACTTTAACATATAGATAATTTTCAGGTGCTGTAACTTCCATATAACCCATATATTATTAAATCAACAATAATACAGCATTATAAGAACGGAGAGTTTAGTAGGACCATGATATATCTTAAGATTCTATCCGAATTTGAGCTTTTCAGATTCCAAGATGGGTAAGCTACAAGATGCAAAAGATAACATTCCATTACAAAAGGACTCAGGAGTGCATCCCAGCAATTTTTCCCTTATCATCCAATCATAATGGATTACTTCAATCTGAAACAGTCAAAATAGACTAGCTACTTCTCAAAAAAAAAAAAAATAAATAAAAATAAAAAAATAAATAAATAAAAAGTCGCCTTTTTGCCAACTTCAAGGCCAGAGGGGAAAAGGTAATGCCATGTCACAAAAATGGTGTTGGACAAATCCCCAAGGTGCCCAATAGAATAATGCTGGTCATAAGACTGCAAATAAAGTGTGAACCAAACCTGATAGCCAGGAAAATTTAAGAGCAATACCTCAAACTCTTATGATCAGTGAGTGTTTGTGCTATATAAAGGTGCATCCAAAAGAGGCTTCTGCACAGGAAAGTGAGGGTATGCAACAAACCACAGGTTACCAAACAGCAGCAAGATAAATGGATTCAGTTGACTAAAAATTCAGTTACTGGGACATGGATAATTAAAGAGAGGTAAATAGGACACCGTTATATGGTGTGGGGGGGGCCTCTGGTTTTGGTGGTCTAGGTAACCTTGTTATGCACCAAAAAGACCAAATAGTGAAAGAGGTCTACTAGTAGTCTCCGTGGCAAAATGGTAGCATCTGCGACTCTGAGGTGCCAGGTCGAGGGTTTGCGCCCGTCACGGACTGAGGTTAGTAAGGGCATACACTCAGGGTAACGATTACACCTGCCAAAACAAGTCCTTTGTAAGAAGGCAACCGTCCTAGCCCTTAGTAGAAAAGGGAGTTTGTGACATAAAACCGAATCCAATCAGTGAAAGAGGTCAGCTACTTGAATCTTGTTTGCAAAAATCTGGCAGTTTGTTTCATGAAGACTAAAACAGAGATATTTCAACGGGGCTTGGTCTTCCTGTCATATGGCTAAGGTTGTGTAAGAATGGAGCAAAGAAGTAACACTGATAAAATTCCAAACAGGCCTAGTAACATCCGGAAATATCCCCTGTCGAGAACTTGTGGGGCACTGTGACAAACCAACTAAGTGAGTAGGACACCTCAACAGTAGAAAAATTAAGAAAGATTTGATAAGGACCTGGGCTGCCATACCCGAAACCTAAGCCCAAAATCTTCTTGATAGCCTTCCTGGTCCACTGAAAAAGTGCTTAAAAGAACAGCATATCTTTTCAATATGTGGATATCACAATGATGAATTTTCATTTAAAATTTCCAACTGTTCTGTGTGCCAGTTAATATTTACTCATTTTTCCCTTCAGACAACAGTTGGTTAAAAACTGGTTTTTATTTAAGTGTGGCGTCGACCTACATTCTCAGGACAAAAGTAGCCTTGCTTATTCAATAATTAACCTGGCAAGAGTTAAGTGTAATTCTGAGAATTATATTAACTTCAGCTTCAAAATGCATATACAGTACATATATTCAAAATATGAAACTCAATTTTGGAAAAATTTTACAACTGCAGCCATCTCAATTTGAAGCTTAAAATCATATTTTTCAGATGGTTTTTGGTGTGTTTTAAATAAATGTGAACTTGAAAGTTGTCAGAAAATATATGCTAACCTAACCTAACCTAGCCTGAATAATCTTATCTTATATCGGGTTGGGTTAACATACACTGGACGAAGGTTTTCAAGGACATATTCATAAAAACACTAAAAAACCATAATAAAAAGATAAGGTATTTTTTACAAATGCACCCGTCTTAATTTGAAGGTGAAAATCATATTTTTCCCATGGTTTTTTAAATTTTGAGTGGATATGACCTTAAAGACCGTCGGAAAATATGTTTACCTAACCCAACCAAAGCTAACCTAACCTAAAATATTAGCTTACGACAGTTTTAAAAGTCCCACTCATTCAGAAACAGCAAAAACTATAGGGAAAAATTTCGTAAGTGACTTCTTATGGTTAGGTTAGGTTTGGTTAACTTAGGTTAGCATATACTTTGCAACTGTTATCACAAAAATGGGAAAAAAATAATTTTCAACTGCAAATTGAGATGGGAGCAGTTGCAAAAAATTTAACTAATACAATTTTTACCTGAAAATTGTAACTGACACGTGTAAAAAAAATTACTGCTTATGCCCAGTTATTATCACACAACTAAGCTACACCTACTGAACCTAAAAAATAATTGAACTTAATAAACGTAACACGTGTGCATAGCCTAATCTCTTGGAACACTCCGACGATCTCACATTAGTAAGTGTAAATACGACGAATAATAAGCAACGTGTAAATGCATAATTCCCGCCGAGGGGCAAGGGCTAAAATATTTCCTCTGCGTATTCCCCTGCGTGTAAGTAGTCTTAATGGGGCGGAGCGAGGGGACTGGGAATCTCCCCCTCTGCATTTTCTCATCCCAGCGTCATGGGTATTTTGCCTTAACTCAGTCACTCTCCTTATGAGGGGAAAAATGGCTCATGTATACAGATATAGTAAATGCATAATATACACGGTGGTTGAGTGCAAACAGAATATACGCATAAAACATTAATGCGAAAAAGAAAAAAAACCCTTTGCACCTACCGGGTTCGCCATGCTCCAAGCAGTGTAGCCAACTCAGTGTTGCCACTTTGCTTTCACTCATGATCCACGTACAGGTGACATTTTATCCACAAAATATCCACAAACATTTTTCAATAGTCCATAAATTAATCCACATTTTTTTTTACTGCATGATAATGAAATCTAAAGTTTTATCGTGGCATTACATTATTTGACTTGATTCGCATAAAGAAACTTAAAGTGAAATCAAAATACATTTTTTGCAATATTGAAATTATTAACTTAATCATAGTCACTGTATGAAATGTAAGCATTATATCTAAAGAAAAAAAAATCTTAGAAAAATAACTGAAATCAAAATATCATTTCTATGAAATTAAAGCATTCTGCATAATTTTCGTTTTTATATAAGTGTGAATATTTGGTATGAAAAGATAACTGAAATTAAAATCATCCTTTTGTTTTGTTTTTGTTTCAAATATGCTACTTATTATTGTACATCCAGTTCTAGGGATACATTTTCTTCTTGGTTATCACCTTCTGCATTACCCTTTGCATTGCAATTTCTTAACATATCCACAGATGGCTCAAAATTGACACAGGACTTTCCTTGAAGTAATAATCCATATCTTATTTGAAGAATTGCTTCTACAGATCTTACACTGAACCGATTTCCAAGCTTGCTGTGCACGACATTCATCTACGAAAATATGCGCTCAACAAAAGCATTAGAGAGGTCATGTAAATAAAGACAATGCTAAACATAAAATATTGGGGTATTTTGGCTCCCCTGCAGAATTCTTTTTCTCTCTCACTTCAGACCAGAAAAAAAAAACACTGTTTTTCAAACATGAATTGGGCCACTGATCTAAGTTCACAACATTCCATTCATTTTCCAAGCTATCCATATCTGTGAAGGTTGATTGATATCGATAGGCAATTGGCACAATAGTCTTTGTGCTGAGAAGTAGCAATTGCAGGGAGGAATTTCTTAAGCATTAACAAAGTTTCAACATTGTCAGGCAATCGCATCTGTACTTGATTCAGAAGTTCTAAAACATATTTTTGACAACGATCTTTCACATACACTATTTGGTTGTCATTTAAAGGACAGGCATAGGTACTGAATTCGTATCCAAAGTTGATGACATTCAGTGGCAAGAGATAGCTCATATATTCAAGCTTAGAAAGATTTTCTTTTGGGCATTTTGACAGAAATTCTGGCTCAACTACAATTTGCATAATATTTCGGTACATGTCGAGAAGGTCCTCTGTAAGCTTCGTGATGTCTACATTCTGTCCTTAAAAAAGTTTGTTTACTCCTACAACTTCCTTGAGAGTCTTACGAACAAACAAAAGGTAGAGTTTATTCTGGAGAACATTATATGCTTGGCTAAGTTGATGTGTTGTATGGCAGCGTTCATTTGTAGCAGATGTATTGAAATGGAGCTTAAGTGCATCACATTGATCCAGAATTACAGTTACTGCCTCTAAACGAGACAGGCAGCGTGTGCTAGCTAACCCTGGAACTTTTTTTGTTACAGAGTTTTCTAAAACTTGATACAACTCACTGTAAGTGCACACTCTTTTTGGGCTGTTAGCAAACCATGTGTGTCTCTTTTACTATATGGTCAAGAATTGTGGGAAGCCCATCACATGCTTTACTTGCTGCTAAATGAAGCGAAGGACATACACACTTGATTAATGTGATCTCTGGATTATCCTGTCTCAGTAATGTTATAAGAGAGTGAGTGCGTCCAACCATAGAATTAGCCCCATCTGTACCAATTCCAATTAGTTTATGAATATCTAAGGTGTCCTCCTCCAAACAATCTTTTACAGTCCTATATACAGTTTCTGCAGTAGCATTTTTAAAGGGAGCAAGTCTGTAGAATGTGTCAACTATTGCTCCCTTTCTTAGACTGAAAAACCGAATGCTTAAAGCTAAACATGAAATTTTAGCTTCATTTGTACTCTCATCAATAATCATAGTAAAAGGTTGGTCTCTAATTTCTTCCATCAGTTGTCTGGTGAAACTTAGTGCAAGTACATGTTTCTGTAATCGGGAACATTTAGTGCAGTGCGACTTTATTTCTTTTTAAACATTTGACTCTTGAGCTAGCAGAGGAATCAGTTCACCCAAATGATCTATTGATATGTTAGATGAATATTCTGTCACATAAACTGCTAGTTTCAACTTTGCTGCTTTTGAAGGGTCATTCACCACTTGCTGGAAACTATCCTTTATGGATACTTGCACTTTACTTCCTGATGATTTTATAGTGTCCATATGTTTCTTCCCTGAAGCATGAGCCACAAGTGACTTCATGTTGGCTTGTACAACTGTCCCACAGGCCTTGCTTCTGGTCCTTGTTGCATGCCCAGGATATGGTTGTAGCCACCCTGTAATTATAGTTGAATATAGAATGTACTATTCGTTCAAAGTTTTCAACCATATTCATAAATTTAATCACAAATAAATAACTAAGAAAATGTATATGATGGCATACATATTGAACCAACAAATGGATTTCATTTTATAAATTACGGACTCATTTTACATTAGAAACAGAGACCTTTTGCTCATTCAACGTGAGTTCCTCTACCTAGCCCTCCCCAATAATGGTATGTTTCTTGATTAAATAATTATAACTGCATATTAAAAAAAAAAAACGTTTGCAATTAATCATAAAACTGGAAAATATACAAATCAAAATAATTCTATAAACAAGGTAAGTTTATTTATGTGCGTGTTTGTGTTTGTGATTACCTAATTGTGATTACCTGATTGTGCTTACGGGAAAGAGCCCAAAGCTCGTATCTTACCTTCTCCTGTTCGGTTCCATTTTATACTTAGTGATACTTATCATATCTGTCCTTAAAACTATGGATTGAGATAGCATTAACTACCTCCTCGCTTAGCCAATTCCAATTATCAACTACTCTTACACTGAAAAAGTATTTCCTTACATCCTGCGAAGAAGTTTTCTTACGAAGCTTCAAACTATGACCTCTAGTTCTAGAGCCAGCCATATCAAAATATCGATCCCTATCCACTCTATCATAACCATGAAGGAATTTAAAGACTGTCACCATATCCCCCCTCACTCTTCTAGCTTCGAGTGATGGTAAGTCTAATTCCCTCAGCCTCTCATCATAACTGAGATTGCGTATTTCTGGCACCAGTTTCGTGGCATGTCTTTGAACTTTTTCAAGCTTAGCTATGTGCTTTTTCAAGTACGGATTCCAAAAGGGGGTTGCATATTCGAGTTTTGGCCTCACATAGGTTACATAAATATTTCTGAACATTTCCTTGTCCATGTGCCTGAAGGCTACACTTACATTTGATAAGAATGCATATGCTGCCCTTACTATGCCATCTATATGTATTTCTGGAGACAAATCTGCCAGTATGTTTACTCCTAGATCTCTCTCATTTTCTGTCTCTTGAAGTTGTACTCCAGCCACCGAGTAGTCAAGCTTGGGCCTTCTTGCACTTGTACCCATTCTCATTACCTTACATTTTGAAGTATCAAATTTCATTAGCCACTTTTCTGACCACTTGTGCAGACTATTTAGATCTTCCTGAAGTTCTCTACCATTGTTCTCGTTTCCTACTTTCTTCACAATCTTTGCATCATCTGCAAACATATTCATGAATGAATTTACAGACTCTGGTAGGTCATTTACATATACAAGGAACAAAAGTGGCCCTAAAACTGAACCCTGTGGAACTCCACTACTAACTCTTCTCCATTCAGACACTGAGTGTCTTACTCTGAACCCTCTGTTCCCTTCCTTCTAAGTAAGTTTTTATCCATTTCACAACATTTCCACCTAATCTAGCCATTGCTTGCAACTTCCTAATAAGTTTCCCATGTGGAACAGTGTCAAACGCTTCCTGGGAGTCTAGGAATATGCAATGTGCCCAGCCCTCTCTTTCCTGTAAGATTCGGCTTACCTCATCATAAAATTCTAATAAGTTTGTTACTGTTGATCTACCTTCTCTGAAGCCATGTTGCCTCACTGACAAAAAGTTGAAGGATTCCAAGTGAAGAGAGATATGTTTCCTTAGTAGTTTCTCCATAACTTTGCAAACTATGCTGGTCAAGGAAACTGGTCTATAGTTCAGAGCCGTATCCCTCCTTCCCCTTTTGAAGATAGGTATCACGTTTGCTTGTTTCCAGCATCTTGGAATCTCCCCTGACTCCAGTGACTTTTTAAATATGATACCCAGTGCCACTGATATTGAGCTTGCGAGGGGATACGTCATCAGGACCTGTAGCTTTATGAACATCTAACTCCATCAGGCTTTGCATACCTCTGTGGCTGTAAGGTTGATGTTCTCTAATACCGGCCCTTGAGCTTCTATCTCTGCAATCTGAGGGGGTGGGGTATTTTCTACTGTAAGTACTTACTGAAACTCCTTGTTCAGTTCTTTGCAGATCTTTTCATCCGTCTCAGTGATGCTTCCATCCGCTCTCTTTAGCCTTAAAACCTGTTCTTTTACCTTCAGTTTTCCTCTGCTAAAGCTGTGGAAAAGCTTGGGATTTTCTTTAGACTTCCTGGTGATGTCCCTCTCATAGTCTCTCTCTGCCTCTCTTCTTTTACTTAGGTAGTCATTTCTTGCTCTTTTGTAGGTTTGCCAGGCATTTATGTTTTTTCTCCTCCTATACCTTTTCCAGCATTTGTCTCTCCACTCCTTAGCTCTTTAACACTCATTATCGAACCATTTCTCTTTGGCATGAATTACACCTACTTTGGTGACAGGTATGCAGCAATCTACTATCTTCCCATATTTCTCACAAAAGATGTCATACATTTCTTGTACAGATTTGTTGTAAAATAAGGCTCTCCAGTCAATAACTGCAAAAAGCTCATTCATTTTGATGTAATCTCCTTTCGGGTAGTTCCTCCTCATCTCCTCATTGCCTCTACTCTCAGGGAGAACATCTTCAAGGATATACTCCATCAACAACACACATTGGTCACTCTTTCCAATTGGTGGTTCATACTCAATTTTTTCAATATCCAACACAATATCTGTGAATACTAGATCAAGTAGTGATGACTCATCCCCACCCCTGGCCCTCGTTGGTTCCATTACATGTTGGTGTAGGAAATTCCCTTGTACGCAATCTAGGAATCTTGCCCCGAATGAGTCCTCACCACTGTGTGGGTCAAGATTTATCCAATCTATCTCTTTATGATTAAAATCCCCCATAATCAAAATCCTACATTTTCTCCCCCGTGCCATGTTAACAACTGAGTTTATGACTTCAATAGTACCTATATGACTTTCCTCATAAAATTCTAGCCTATTCTGGTTCCTTGGTGGGTTATACACAACAATTATTATAATGCTCTCTGACCCAGTATTTATGCGAGCAACAAGAAATTCCTTGAACTCACTTTCTATAGCCAAGTTTATTTCTTCAACTTGAAATCCTTTCACTTATGAGTAGTGCTATCCCTCCACCAGTCCTCTCAGATCTTTCAACCCTTAATATTCTGAAGCCCTTAGGAAAAACTGTGACACTGTTTATGTCCTCACTCAACTTAGTCTCTGTTATTGCTACTATATCTGCCTTACTGTTGTGAATCCTATCTTTTAATTCTACTGCCTTACCAGCTAATCCATCAGCATTTGTGTATAGCAATCTTAATAATGCCCCATCCCCTGATCATCTGTCATTATCTTCTTTATCTCCCCTTTGTCTGGAAGAACTCTGAAATGAAAATTTTTCTTCTCTTCTTCATTTCTTTCCTCATTTAACCTTCTTGCCTCTTGCAACAAGTTTTTGATCTTTCCCGTCTCTTCCTGTGTTCTGTATCGTATAATGAACACTTTGAATTCTTGAAGGTCTTTTAGACTTTTTTTCTCAACAATATATCCCTACATGTTTCCCCTCTCTCTAAGGTTACTTTTGTTGGTCTCGGCTTTCCTTTCCTCGAATAATTGCCTAGTTGGTGAATGTTTACGATATCCTCAGGACCACAAACTACTCCAAGCTTTCTAATCAGGTCTACAACCCTAGCTTTATTTTCTTCAAGTCTCCCCTACTATGTTGGCTCTTGGGATTTGCTTATGCCTGAGATTACCACTGTCTTCTCTTTACCAAGTGCCTGTTTAATCAGTGAATTTGCCCTTTCCATCACAACGTCTTTCATTTTTTCGATACTGTCTATTTATAGTCAACTGTTTGTACGTTTTCCAGTGCCACCACCTTTATAGCCTATTTTACTGCCACATTCCCCTTTAGTGCATCAGCAAAGGAAGTTTTCATGGCATCATGTTCCATATTCAGTTCCTGGAACTCTTTTCTAAACTGTTCAATATTTTCCTTAATCTGGACATTCCAAGCTGCAATCTCGTCTCTCTCAGAAGAGAGCATTGAACTAACATCTAATTCATTTAGTTTGTCATTCATCTGTTTGTTTTTATCTTCTTGTTTAGAAATTCTGGTTTCTAGTTGACTCTTTTCCCCTTCCAGCTTCTTTATTCGTTTTTCTAGCTCCTTTCTCTCCTGCCCTTGTGCTTTATTTGCTTCCTCCAAAAGTCTATTTCCTCTCTGAGTGTCTCATTCTCTTTCATTTCTCTATCCATAATCTGAATTTTATCATCAAGGCTTATAGCCATTGCCTCTAAATCCTTGATTTTCTGTATTAGTGTGTGCGTGATTACCTAATTGATTACCGAATTGTGTTTACGGGAAAAAGCCCAAAGCTCGTATCTTCCCGTCTCCTGATCGGTTCCATTTTGTACTTAGTGATAGTTATCATACCTGTCCTTAAAACTATTGATTTAGATAGCATTAGTGTGTGTGATTACCTAATTGTGATTACCTAATTGTGTTTACGGGAAAGAGCCCAAAGCTCGTATCTTCCCGTCTCCTGATCGGTTCCATTTTAGACTTAGTGATACTTATCATACCTGTCCTTAAAACTATGGATTGAGATAGCATTAACCACCTCCTCGCTTAGCGAATTCCAATTATCAACTACTCTTACACTGAAAAAGTATTTCCTTACATCCTGCAAAGAAGTTTTCTTACGAAGCTTCAAACTATGACCTCTAGTTCTAGAGCCAGCCATATCAAAATATCGATCCCTATCCACTCTATCATAACCATGAAGGAATTTAAAGACTGTCACCATATCCCCCCTCACTCTTCTAGCTTCGAGTGATGGTAAGTCTAATTCCCTCAGCCCCTCATCATAACTGAGAGTGCGTATTTCTGGCACCAGTTTCGTGGCATGTCTTTGAACTTTTTCAAGCTTAGCTATGTGCTTTTTCAAGTGCGGATTCCAAAAGGGGGCTGCATATTCGAGTTTTGGCCTCACATAGGTTACATAAATATTTCTGAACATTTCCTTGTCCATGTGCCTGAAGGCTACCCTTACATTTGATAAGAATGCATATGCTGCCCTTACTATGCCATTTATATGTATTTCTGGAGACAAATCTGCCAGTGTGTTTACTCCTAGATCTCTCTCATTTTCTGTCTCTTGAAGTTGTACTCCAGCCACCGAGTAGTCAAGCTTGGGCCTTCTTGCACTTGTACCCATTCTCATCACCTTACATTTTGAAGTATTGAATTTCATTAGCCACTTTTCTGACCACTCATGCAGATTATTTAGATCCTCCTGAAGTTCTCTACCATTGTTCTCGTTTTTTACTTTCTTCACAATCTTTGCATCATCTGCAAACATATTCATGAATGAATTTACAGACTCTGGTAGGTCATTTACATATACAAGGAACAAAAGTGGCCCTAAAACTGAACCCTGTGGAACTCCACTACTAACTCTTCTCCATTCAGACACTGAGTGTCTTGCTCTAACCCTCTGTTCCCTTCCTTCTAAGTAAGTTTTTATCCATTCCAAAACATTTCCACCTATTCTAGCCATTGATTGCAGCTTCCTAATAAGTTTCCCATGTGGAACAGTGTCAAACGCTTTCTGGAAGTCTAGGAATATGCAATCTGCCCAGCCCTCTCTTTCCTGTAAGATTTGGCTTACCTCATCATAAAATTCTAATAAGTTTGTTACTGTTGATCTACCTTCTCTGAAGCCATGTTGCCTCACTGACAAAAAGTTGAAGGATTCCAAGTGAAGAGTGATATGTTTCCTTAGTAGTTTCTCCATAACTTTGCAAACTATGCTGGTCAAGGAAACTGGTCTATAGCTCAGAGCCGTATCCCTCCTTCCCTTTTTGAAGATAGGTATCACATTTGCTTGTTTCCAGCATCTTGGAATCTCCCCCGACTCCAGTGACTCCTTAAAATGATACTTAGTGCCACTGATATTGTGTTTGCGCATTTTTTAAGCACATGAGGGGATATGTCATCGGGACCTGTAGCTTTATGAACATCTAAATCAATCAGCGCTTTGCATACCTCTGTGGCTGTAAGGTTGATGTTCTCTAATACCGGCCCTTGAGCTTCTATCACTGCAATCTGAGGGGGTGGGGTATTTTCTACTGTAAATACTGACTGAAACTCCTTGTTCAATTCTTTGCAGATCTCTTCATCCGTCTCAGTGATGCTTCCATCCGCTCTCTTTAGCCTTAAAACCTGTTCTTTTACCTTCAGTTTTCCTCTGATAAAGCTGTGGAAAAGCTTGGGATTTTCTTTAGCCTTCCTGGTGATATCCCTCTCATAGTCTCTCTCTGCCTCTCTCCTTTTACTTAGGTAGTCATTTCTTGCTCTTTTGTAGGTTTGCCAGGCATTTATGTTTTTTCTCCTCCTATACCTTTTCCATCATTTGTCTCTCCACTCCTTAGCTCTTTTACACCCACTATTGAACCATTTCTCTCTGGCATGAATTACACCTACTTTGGTGACAGGTATGCAGCAATCTACTATCTTCCCATATTTCTCACAAAAGATGTCATACATTTCTTGTACAGATTTGTTGTAAAATAAGGTTCTCCAGTCAATAACTGCAAAAAGCTCATTCATTTTGATGTAATCTCCTTTCGGATAGTTCCTCCTCATGTCCTCAGTGCCTCTACTCTCAGGAAGAATATCTTAAATGATATACTCCATCAACAACACACAGTGGTCACTCTTTCCAATTGGTGGTTCATACTCAATTTTTTTCAATATCCAACACATTATCTGTGAACACTAGATCAAGTAGTGATGGCTCATCCCCACCCCTGGCCCTTGTTGGTTCCATTACATGTTGGTGTAGGAAATTCCCTTGTACGCAATCTAGGAATCTTGCCCCGAATGAGTCCTCACCACTGTGTGGGTCAAGATTTATCCAATCTATCTCTTTATGATTAAAGTCTCCCATAATCAAAATCCTACATTTTTTTTCCCGTGCCATGTTAACAACTGAGTTTATGACTTCAATAGTACCTATATGACTTTCCTCATAAACTTCAAGCCTATTTGGGTTCCTTGGTGGGTTGTATACAACAGTTATTATAATGCTCTCTGACCCAGTATTTATGCGAGCAACAAGAAATTCCTTGAACTCACTTTCTATAGCCAAGTTTATTTCTTCGACTTGAATCCTTTCACTTATGAGCAGTGCTATCCCTCCACCAGTCCTCTCAGATCTTTCAACCCTTAGTATTCTGAAACCCTTAGGAAAAACTGTGACGCTGTTTATGTCCTCACTCAACTTATTCTCTGTAATTGCTACTATATCTGCCTTACTGTTGTGAATCCTATCTTTTAATTCTACTGCCTTACCAGCTAATCCATCAGCATTTGTGTATAACAATCTTAATGAGGCCCCATCCCCTGATCTTCTGTCATAATCTTCTTTATCTCCCCTTTGTCTGGAAGAACTCTGTAATGAAAATTTTTCTTCTCTTCTTCATTTCTTTCATCATTTAACCTTCTTGCCTCTTGCAACAAGTTTTTGATCTTTCCCATCTCTTCCTGTGTTCTGTATTGTCTAATGAACACTTCTTTGAATTCTTGAAGGTCTTTTAGACTTTTTTTTCTCAACAATATTTCCCTACATGTTTCCCCTCTCTCAAAGGTTACTTTTGTTGGTCTCGGCTTTCCTTCCCTCGAATATTTACCTAGTTGGTGTATGTTTACAATATCCTCAGGACCACATAATACTCCAAGCTTTCTTGTGTGTGTGTGTGTGTGTGTGTGTGTGTGTGTGTGTGTGTGTGTGATTACCTAATTGTGATTACCTAATTGTGTTTATGGGAAAGAGCCCAAAGCTCGTATCTTCCCGTTTCCTGATCGGTTCCATTTTATTCTTAGTGATACTTATCATACCTGTCTTTAAAACTATGGATTGAGATAGCATTAACTACCTCCTCGCTTAGCCAATTCCAATTATCAACTACTCTTACACTGAAAAAGTATTTTCTTACATCCTGCAAAGGAGTTTTCTTACGAAACTTCAAACTATGACCTCTAGTTCTAGAGCCAGCCATATCAAAATATCGATCCCTATCCACTCTATCATAACCATGAAGGAATTTCAAGACTGTCACCATATCCCCCCTCACTCTTCTAGCTCCGAGTGATGGTAAGTCTAATTCCCTCAGCCTCTCATCATAACTGAGATTGCGTATTTCTGGCACCAGTTTCGTGGCATGTCTTTGAACTTTTTCAAGCTTAGCTATGTGCTTTTTCAAGTGCGGATTCCAAAAGGGGGCTGCATATTCGAGTTTTGGCCTCACATAGGTTACATAAATATTTCTGAACATTTCCTTGTCCATGTGCCTGAAGGCTACCCTTACATTTGATAAGAATGCATATGCTGCCCTTACTATGCCATTTATATGTATTTCTGGAGACAAATCTGCCAGTATGTTTACTCCTAGATCTCTCTCATTTTCTGTCTCTTTAAGTTGTACTCCAGCCACCGAGTAGTCAAGCTTGGGCCTTCTTGCACTTGTACCCATTCTCATTACCTTACATTTTGAAGTATTGAATATCATTAGCCACTTTTCTGACCACTCATGCAGATTATTTAGATCCTCCTGAAGTTCTCTACTATTGTTCTCGTTTTTTACTTTCTTCACAATCTTTGCATCATCTGCAAACATATTCATGAATGAATTTACAGACTCTGGTAGGTCATTTGCATATACAAGGAACAAAAGTGGCCCTAAAACTGAACCCTGTGGAACTCCACTACTAACTCTTCTCCATTCAGACACTGAGTGTCTTACTCTAACCCTCTGTTCCCTTCCTTCTAAGTAAGTTTTTATCCATTCCAAAACATTTCCACCTATTCTAGCCATTGATTGCAGCTTCCTAATAAGTCTCCCATGTGGAACAGTGTCAAACGCTTTCTGGAAGTCTAGGAATATGCAATCTGCCCAGCCCTCTCTTTCCTGTAAGATTTGGCTTACCTCATCATAAAATTCTAATAAGTTTGTTACTGTTGATCTACCTTCTCTGAAGCCATGTTGCCTCACTGACAAAAAGTTGAAGGATTCCAAGTGAAGAGAGATATGTTTCCTTAGTAGTTTCTCCATAACTTTGCAAACTATGCTGGTCAAGGAAACTGGTCTATAGTTCAGAGCCGTATCCCTCCTTCCCTTTTTGAAGATAGGTATCACATTTGCTTGTTTCCAGCATCTTGGAATCTCCCCCGACTCCAGTGACTTTTCAAATATGATACTTAGTGCCACTGATATTTAGTTTGCGCATTTTTTAAGCACATGAGGGGATATGTCATCGGGACCTGTAGCTTTATGAACATCTAAATCCATCAGCGCTTTGCATACCTCTGTGGCTGTAAGGTTGATGTTCTCTAATACCGGCCCTTGAGCTTCTATCACTGCAATCTGAGGGGGTGGGGTATTTTCTACTGTAAATACTGACTGAAACTCCTTGTTCAATTCTTTGCAGATCTCTTCATCCGTCTCAGTGATGCTTCCATCCTCTCTCTTTAGCCTTAAAACCTGTTCTTTTACCTTCAGTTTTTCTCTGATAAAGCTGTGGAAAAGCTTGGGATTTTCTTTAGCCTTCCTGGTGATGTCCCTCTCATAGTCTCTCTCTGCCTCTCTTCTTTTACTTAGGTAGTCATTTCTTGCTCTTTTGTAGGTTTGCCAGGCATTTATGTTTTTTCTCCTCCTATACCTTTTCCAGCATTTGTCTCTCCACTCCTTAGCTCTTTTACACCCATTATCGAACCATTTCTCTCTGGCATGAATTACACCTACTTCCCAAATTTCTCACAAAAGATGTCATACATTTCTAGTACAGATTTGTTGTAAAATAAGGTTCTCCAGTCAATAACTGCAAAAAGCTCATTCATTTTGATGTAATCTCCTTTCGGATAGTTCCTCCTCATGTCCTCAGTGCCTCTACTCTCAGGAAGAATATCTTCAATGATATACTCTATCAACAACACACAGTGGTCACTCTTTCCAATTGGTGGTTCATACTCAATTTTTCCAATATCCAACACATTATCTGTGAACACTAGATCAAGTAGTGATGGCTCATCCCCACCCCTGGCCCTTGTTGGTTCCATTACATGTTGGTGTAGGAAATTCCCTTGTACGCAATCTAGGAATCTTGCCCCGAATGAGTCCTCACCACTGTGTGGGTCAAGATTTATCCAATCTATCTCTTTATGATTAAAGTCTCCCATAATCAAAATCCTACATTTTTTTTCCCGTGCCATGTTAACAACTGAGTTTATGACTTCAATAGTACCTATATGACTTTCCTCATAAACTTCAAGCCTATTTGGGTTCCTTGGTGGGTTGTATACAACAGTTATTATAATGCTCTCTGACCCAGTATTTATGCGAACAACAAGAAATTCCTTGAACTCACTTTCTATAGCCAAGTTTATTTCCTCAACTTGAATCCTTTCACTTATGAGCAGTGCTATCCCTCCACCAGTCCTCTCAGATATTTCAACCCTTAGTATTCTGAAGCCCTTAGGAAAAACTGTGACACTGTTTATGTCCTCACTCAACTTAGTCTCTGTAATTGCTACTATATCTGCCTTACTGTTGTGAATCCTATCTTTTAATTCTACTGCCTTACCAGCTAATCCATCAGCATTTGTGTATAACAATCTTAATGAGGCCCCATCCCCTGATCTTCTGTCATTATCTTCTTTATCTCCCCTTTGTCTGGAAGAACTCTGTAATGAAAATTTTTCTTCTCTTCTTCATTTCTTTCATCATTTAACCTTCTTGCCTCTTGCAACAAGTTTTTGATCTTTCCCATCTCTTTCTGTGTTCTGTATCGTCTAATGAACACTTCTTTGAATTCTTGAAGGTCTTTTAGACTTTTTTTTCCTCAACAATATTTCTCTACATGTTTCCCCTCTCTCAAAGGTTACTTTTGTTGGTCTCGGCTTTCCTTCCCTCGAATATTTACCTAGTTGGTGAATGTTTACAATATCCTCAGGACCACATACTACTCCAAGCTTTCTTATCAGGTCTACAACCCAAAAGCTTTATTTTCTTCAAGTCTCCCCTGCCATGTTGGCTCCTGGGATTCGCTTATGCCTGAGATTACCACTGTCTTCTCCTTATCAAGTGCCTGTCTGATGAGTGGGTTTGCCCTTTCCATCACAACGTCTTTCATTTTTTCGATTACTGTCTCTTTATAGTCAACTGTTTGTATGTTTTCCAGTGCCACCACCCTTACAGCCTATTTTACTGCCACATTCCCCTTTAGTGCATCAGCAAAGGAAGTTGTCATGGCATCATTTTCCATATTCAGCTCCTGGAACTCTTTTCTGAACTGTTCAATGTTTTCCTTAATCTGGACATTCCAGGCAGCAATCTTGTCTCTCTCAGAAGAGAGCAGTGAACTAACATCTAATTCCTTTAGGTTGTCATTCAGCTGTTTATTTTTATCTTCTTGTTTAGAAATTCTAGATTCTAGTTGACTCTTTTCCCCTTCCAGCTTCTTTATTCTTTTTTTTAGTTCCTTTCTCTCCTGCCCTTGTGCTTTATTTGCTTCCTCCAAAGATCTTATTTGCTCTCTGAGTGTTTCATTCTCTTTCATTTCTCCATCCATATTCCGAATTTTTTCATCAAAGCTTATAACCATTGCCTCTAACTTCTTTATTTTCTGTTTAAGTCTCCTAATGGCTACCCCTCCTACCGACCCATGGATGGGGGAGGTTTGGGACAGAGATGGCCTCAATTTTATGTTCTCCCTCTCACAGAATATAGAAAGAAGAAGAGAAAGAGAAAAAAAAAGAGAAAAACTTTTATTTAAGCTTCACACAGAATTTTTATATCTCCATATAAGTGCTATTTAGTGACTCAATTTATCTCTTTTCTGGTAACACACATCTTAACTTAAAAACTTGACCATGGTAATTTAAGGATAAAAAGAAAAAGAAAGAAAAAAAATGCAACAAAACAAAAGTCAAACCTGAGGAAAAATTCGAATTTGTGTCTGAGGAGGCACCCACCTGTTTCTGCTATATATTCTTCCTAACTGATAAACTCACTTGCTAACCAATATATGTTATCACAGGATTAGACTTTACATTTAACTCAATATATATGCAAAATAAAAAAAAATAGTAAAGGAGAAAGCTAAAAGAAAAGCAAAAAAAATGAAGAAAATAAGACAGCTGTACTACTTGGCAACTTGTGTTATTACCTAATTGTGATTACCTAATTGTGTTTACGGGAAAGAGCCCAAAGCTCATATCTTCCCGTCTCCTGATCGGTTCCATTTTATACTTAGTGATACTTATCATACCTGTCCTTAAAACTATGGATTGAGATAGCATTAACTACCTCCTCGCTTAGCCAATTCCAATTATCAACTACTCTTACACTGAAAAAGTATTTCCTTACATCCTGCAAAGAAGTTATCTTACGAAGCTTCAAACTATGACCTCTAGTTCTAGAGCCAGCCATATCAAAATATCGATCCCTATCCACTCTATCATAACCATGAAGGAATTTCAAGACTGTCACCATATCCCCCCTCACTCTTCTAGCTTCGAGTGATGGTAAGTCTAATTCCCTCAGCCTCTCATCATAACTGAGATTGCGTATTTCTGGCACCAGTTTCGTGGCATGTCTTTGAACTTTTTCAAGCTTAGCTATGTGCTTTTTCAAGTGCGGATTCCAAAAGGGGGCTGCATATTCGAGTTTTGGCCTCACATAGGTTACATAAATATTTCTGAACATTTCCTTGTCCATGTGCCTGAAGGCTACCCTTACATTTGATAAGAATGCATATGCTGCCCTTACTATGCCATTTATATGTATTTCTGGAGACAAATCTGCCAGTATGTTTACTCCTAGATCTTTCTCATTTTCTGTCTCTTGAAGTTGTACTCCAGCCACCGAGTAGTCAAGCTTGGGCCTTCTTGCACTTGTACCCATTCTCATTACCTTACATTTTGAAGTATTGAATTTCATTAGCCACTTTTCTGACCACTCATGCAGATTATTTAGATCCTCCTGAAGTTCTCTACCATTGTTCTCGTTTTTTACTTTCTTCACAATCTTTGCATCATCTGCAAACATATTCATGAATGAATTTACAGACTCTAGTAGGTCATTTACATATACAATGAACAAAAGTGGCCCTAAAACTGAACCCTGTGGAACTCCACTACTAACTCTTCTCCATTCAGACACTGAGTGTCTTACTCTAACCCTCTGTTCCCTTCCTTCTAAGTAAGTATTTATCCATTCCAAAACATTTCCACCTATTCTAGCCATTGATTGCAGCTTCCTAATAAGTCTCCCATGTGGAACAGTGTCAAACGCTTTCTGGAAGTCTAGGAATATGCAATCTGCCCAGCCCTCTCTTTCCTGTAAGATTTGGCTTACTTCATCATAAAATTCTAATAAGTTTGTTACTGTTGATCTACCTTCTCTGAAGCCATGTTGCCTCACTGACAAAAAGTTGAAGGATTCCAAGTGAAGAGCGATATGTTTCCTTAGTAGTTTCTCCATAACTTTGCAAACTATGCTGGTCAAGGAAACGGGTCTATAGTTCAGAGCCGTATCCCTCCTTCCCTTTTTGAAGATAGGTATCACATTTGCTTGTTTCCAGCATCTTGGAATCTCCCCCGACTCCAGTGACTCCTTAAATATGATACTTAGTGCCACTGATATTGTGTTTGCGCATTTTTTAAGCACATGAGGGGATATGTCATCAGGACCTGTAGCTTTATGAACATCTAAATCCATCAGCGCTTTGCATACCTCTGTGGCTGTAAGGTTGATGTTCTCTAATACCGGCCCTTGAGCTTCTATCACTGCTATCTGAGGGGGTGGGGTATTTTCTACTGTAAATACTGACTGAAACTCCTTGTTCAATTCTTTGCAGATCTCTTCATCCGTCTCAGTGATGCTTCCATCCGCTCTCTTTAGCCTTAAAACCTGTTCTTTTACCTTCAGTTTTCCTCTGATAAAGCTGTGGAAAAGCTTGGGATTTTCTTTAGCCTTCCTGGTGATGTCCCTCTCATAGTCTCTCTCTGCCTCTCTCCCTTTTTTTTTAGTGCCACTGTATGTGTGATTACCTAATTGTGTTTACGGGAAAGAGCCCAAAGCTCGTATCTTCCCGTCTCCTGATCGGTTCCATTTTATACTTAGTGATACTTATCATACCTGTCCTTAAAACTATGGATTGAGATAGCATTAACAACCTCCTCGCTTAGCCAATTCCAATTATCAACTACTCTTACACTGAAAAAGTATTTCCTTACATCCTGCGAAGAAGTTTTCTTACGAAGCTTTAAACTATGACCTCTAGTTCTAGAGCCAGCCATATCAAAATATCGATCCCTATACACTCTATCATAACCATGAAGGAATTTAAAGACTGTCACCATATCCCCCTCACTCTTCTAGCTTCGAGTGATGGTAAGTCTAATTCCCTCAGCCTCTCATCATAACTGAGATTGCGTATTTCTGGCACCAGTTTCGTGGCATGTCTTTGAACTTTTTCAAGCTTAGCTATGTGCTTTTTCAAGTGCGGATTCCAAAAGGGGGCTGCATATTCGAGTTTTGGCCTCACATAGGTTACATAAATATTTCTGAACATTTCCTTGTCCATGTGCCTGAAGGCTACCCTTACATTTGATAAGAATGCATATGCTGCCCTTACTATGCCATTTATATGTATTTCTGGAGACAAATCTGCCAGTATGTTTACTCCTAGATCTCTCTCATTTTCTGTCTCTTGAAGTTGTACTCCAGCCACCGAGTAGTCAAGCTTGGGCCTTCTTGCACTTGTACCCATTTTCATTACCTTACATTTTGAAGTATTGAATTTCATTAGCCACTTTTCTGACACTCATGTGTGTGTGTGTATGTATGTACGGTATATACTTTATATATATATATATATATATATATATATATATATATATATATATATATATATATATATATATATATATATATATATATATATATATATATATATATATATATATATATATATATATATATATACATACATACATATATATATATATATATATATATATATATATATATATATATATATATATATATATATATATATATATATATATATATTCATTTACCATTGCTTCTTCTCTTTCCTGACGGTGGAGGCTTGAAGCCTTCGAAAGCTCGAAATCCAAGCCTTCAAGAAAATTGTGTCAAAGAATCAATTCTGGACGAGAGGAATGCTTCTCTTCAACTGGGATATTCGATGCATAGTCTTTCTTCAAGGCCTGCATATATTTAGCAGTTTTCTCCGATGCCTTTCATTGATACTAAATATCAGGAGACTTATATCCTTACATTCATTTATATATATATATATATATATATATATATATATATATATATATATATATATATATATATATATATATATATATATATATATATATATATATATATATATATATATATATATATATATATATATATATATATATATAAAAGTGCTAAATACCTTTGAATCTGGAATCATTCTCCCAAGCAGAACGATATCTCTGGTTATATTTCTTGTCACTCATGACTGAGCCACTTTCTGAAGGTTTAATCAAGAAAAGTAGGGTAGTGTTTTGACTGACCGGCGATTGAACTGACTGGTCAGTGGTTACTGGGGCCTGGTCGTGCAGAATCGCACAAGCAACATCGGTCGTAGAAAGGAATGATACAAGCCATTATTGCAATACGCTTATGATACGTTGGTAACGTTTGGATATGTGGTAATAGATTTCAAGTACCAATGTCAGGAAAACCGGCAGAATGGAAACATGAGTTCTACATGTTTTGATATTGCAGAAAGGTTTTCTATATAATTTCATTTGTATTTATTATCTTTTTGCTTTCTGCATAGATATAACTTCTTGTTCCACAAAAAAAATCCACACAATATTAAATTTCCACAAAAATATCCATGTACAGCTAAATATCCGCAAAAAATATCTACAGATTCTGTGTTTAGATTTTGAATCCACAAAACTATCCACAAAGGCTGATTTTATCCACAAATTTGTGGATATTATCCACAAAGTGGCAACACTGAGCCAACTCAGCTTTTGCATTTTGCCTGAAAAAAATCCTAAAAGTTTATCAAAATATCCCTAGGTGTCCGTAATGATTAGCTAAATATCTCTGCGCATCCCTACTCTTTGAAATTGAACTTCATTTATTTTTAATAATGTATATTAAGTTGATTTAGCACCAATCAACATAATTATTAGCCAGCATACTCTACAGATCTTTTATTCATGGATAAGAGTGTTGCAATCCGAAAGGAGGTGACAACAAACTTAATGAGCTTGATGCTGTTTTTGTCTGGAGGACCTTAGTTAACAACAAATCGATACAAGATATGTACAAAATCTTTTGTGAGGAATATGGGAAGATAGCCACTGTTTTCATACCTCCCACCAAAGTAGGAGTTATTCATGTCAGAGAGAAATGCTTCAATAATGAGTGTAAGAGAGCTAAGGAGTGGAGAGACAAATGCTGGAAAAGGTATAGGAGGAGAAAAAACATAAATTCCTGGCCGAGTTATAAAAGAGCAAGAAATGATCGCCTAAGTAAAAGAAGAGAGATTGAGAAATATTATGAAAGGGATATCACCAGGAAGACTAAAGAATATCCCAAACTTTTCCTCAGCGTTATCAGATGAAAACGAAGGTCATAGAACAAATTTTAAAATTAAAGAGGGCGAATGGAAGCAACGTTGAGACGGATGAAGAGATTTTCAAAGACTTGAACAAGGAGTTTCAGTCAGTATTTACAGGCAGAAAATACCCCTACACCTTCAGATTGCAGAGATAGGAGCTCATGGGCCGGTATTATAGAATATCGTCTTTTCAGCCACAGAGGTATGCAAGGAGCTGATGGAGTTAGATGGCCATAAATCTAGAGGTCATAATAATATATCCCCTTACGTAAATAAGATATGTGCTAAAACAATATTTGTAGCGCTATGCATCATATTTAAAAATTCCCTGGAATCTGGGAAGATTCCAGGATGCTGGAAACAAATGAGCGTGGTACCTCTCTTCAAAAAGGGAAGGAGGGATACAGCTCTAAACTATAGACCTGTTTCCTTGACCAGCATAGTTTGCAAAGTTATGGAGAAACTACTAAGAAAACACATCTCCCTTCACTTGGAATCCTTTAACTTATTGTCAGTGAGACAACATGGCTTCAGAGAAGGTAGATCAACAGTAACAAACTTATTAGAATTCTATGATAAGGTAAGCGGAATCTTACAGGAAAGAGAAGGCTGGGCAGATTGCATATTCATAGACTTCCAGAAAGCATTTGACACTTTCCCACATGGGAGACTTATTAAGAAGCTGCAAGCAATGGCTAGAATAGGTGGAAATGTTTTGGAATGAATAAAAACTTACTGATAAGGAAAGAAACAGAGGGTTAAGAAAGTAAGACATTCAGTGTCTGAATGGAGAAGGGTTAGTAGTGGGGCTCCAAAGGTTTAGTTTTAGGGACACTTGTTCCTTGTATATGTAAATGACCTACCAGAGTCTGCAGATCCTTTCTTGTATGTACTTGCAGTTGATGAAAAGATAGTAAAGAAAGAAAGAGACAAGAACAATGGTAGAGAAGTTCAGAGAGACCTAAGCAGTCTGCACGAGTGGTCAGAAAAGTGTTAAATAAAATTCAATGGTTCGAAGTGTAAGGCAATAAAAATAGGTTTAATTGGAAGAAGGCCCAACCTTGGATACTCAATAGCAGGTAAAAAACTTCAAGAGATATAGAATGAGAGAGATCGAGGAGTAAACATGCTGGCAGAATTGTCTCCACAAATGCATATAAATGGCATAGCAGGGACACATATGTTTTCTTAGCAAATGTAAGGGTAGTCCACAGACAGATGGGAAAGGAAAGGTTCAGAAATATTTATGTAACTTATGTGAGGCCAAAGCTTGCCCCCTTTTGGAATATACACTTGAAATGCACATAAAGAAACTAGAAACAGTTCAAAGACATTCCACAAAACTGATGCCAGAAATGCGCAATCTCAGTTTTGAGGAGAGGCTGAGAGAATTAGACTAACCATTACCCGTAGCTGTATAGCAATCGATATTTTAATATGGCTGGCTCTAGAAATAGAGGTCATAGTTGGAAGCTTCGTAAGACATCTTTTTTGCAGGATGTAATGAAGTACCTTTTTAGTGTAAGAGTGGGTAATGATTGGAATTCACTAAGCGAGGAGATAGTTAGTGCTAACTTAATTCATAGTTTTAAAGACAAATATTATAAGTATCACTGAGTACAAAAATGGAACTGACCAAGAGACGGGGAGTTATGAGCATAGGACTCTCTCCCAAAAGCACAATTACCTAATCATACAGTGTCAACATAATCAGCAAAATCAAATATATATATATATATATATATATATATATATATATATATATATATATATATATATATATATATATATATATATATATATATATATATATATATATATATATATATTAATAACACTGAACTGTTGACATACAGTCTAAAATGGCAAGACAGGTGTGTGAGGAATTCTTGGAGAAAGATAAGGACACTTTTGGGGCTTTTATAGACTTAGAGAAAGTGTTTACTAAGGTAGATAGAGAGCTGTTGTGGCGTGTGTTGCGACTGTATGGAATAAGTGGCAGTTTGTTGAATGCGGTGAAGAGTTTTTACATGAATAGTAGAGCATGTGTGAGAGCTGGGAATGGTATAAGTGATTGGTTTGAGGTGAATGTAGGGTTACATCAAGGTTGTGTAATATAAGCAGGACATTCCTCATCCCGATTACCATTGCCCTTCTCCAAGGGACGACCAGCCGCTCAACATAAATAGTGAGCTTCCTGACAACCTCAAGAGTTCACTCAACCTGCTTGTCCTCAAAAACATATGCAAGGACAAAATCCAGAGTTGGAGCAGGCACAACTCCCAAATTTTCTATGCAAATGGCTCAGTTAATCAAGAAACTGGAGCCTCAGCTGCTCCCTACACTACAGAAGAATATGTAGAATCCTGCAGATTGTCAAACTTCTACTCCTCACTCCAAACTGAGCTGGTTGCCATATCCAATGCCCTTAACTTCTTCTCTCAACAAGAAACTGACCATGCCCTCATTCTCACTGACTCCAAAGGTGCCTTACAGGCCATCAAGAAGACGCTCCCCAGAGACTATGTGAGAATCATTACCGACATCCTTCACCTCTACCACAGGGTAATCAGCATTGGCAAAGCTGCTACCCTTGCTTGGATTCCCAGCCATGTCGGCATCAAAGGAAATGAGTAAGCTTACAAAACAGCAAAACTAGCCTCTCTCCGGGCAGTGATTCAAGTATCCCCACCCTGCCCCTGGGACTTTCCAGATTAAGACCAAGGCCACCAGATTTCCCTTTAATTTACAAGAAGCCAGACACAATCTGTGCATGGACATCGGATCTCCCTCTACATCGTGGTACAGAACTGCCACCAACCTCCAACACATCACTCTGCCCAAGAACCTCCACAGAAGTACAGATGTAAACATCTATTGACTGAGCCTCGGATACAAGTGCACCTGGTAAATGATAAAAGATCTAATCAAGGAGTGCACTTTCTGCCAGGAAGCTACACTGTAACCCCTTCTTCACTACATCCTCGATTATGAAGTCCTTTCAGAAATACGACAGAAGACTAGAGCCTGGTAACTCATAGCATTGACGTAAATACCCTTCAAGCTGCTAGCACCATAATCAGAGCAGGAATGAACCATCTGGGCAGGCTACAGAACATTATTAGCCGGTACCCACCTCCTAGATATTCAAGAAACAGCTCATTGTTAAGTCATTAGCTAAAGAGGTTGAGAACTTTCCCCTCAACCTCTCCAGCGTGAGCCCAATACACGCTGGTATGGTTCCAATAAGGAAGCCTTGTCCTTTGCTTGTCATCAGCAAACTCTTTTCCTTCTGTAGTTTTGTTCATCCATTGTTTTTTCATTTTTTATATTCATAAATTTGTTTTGGTTCCTCTATTCCCTTTTACCCTTTATTCCTGGTGGTCCCCTAGGGGTCAAAAGTGTACACTTGGTACCATCAACTCTCCCTTCTCTACCATTCTGCTATCCCAACTTTTCCTCTTCCTTCCAAATCAAGGTATTTTATTAGAAAATTTTAGGAGACAACCCCAGCTAGAACATACTGAAAAGTTTTCTCTTATTTTTGCTGATATACTCCAGCTTCAGATGATTTCATCTACGAGCTCACCATGGTCTATCCACCCTCCTGGGTGGATCTCTCTCTCTCTCTCTCTCTCTCTCTCTCTCTCTCTCTCTCTCTCTCTATATATATATATATATATATATATATATATATATATATATATATATATATATATATATATATATATATATATATATATATATATATATATATATATATATATATATATATATATATATATATATATATATATATATATATATATATATATATATTGTTAAAGATTGTGCAGTCTTCGTGTTATGCACTCCTTCTTGGACTAAACAGTTGTTGTTTTTTCTTATAAAATTTTACGTATTTACCTAATTGTAATTACCTAATTGTGCTTACGGAAGAAGCTCGTAACTTCCCGTCTTCTGGTCGGTTCCATTTTGTACTTAGTGATATTTATCATAACTGTCCTTAAAACTGGATTGAATTAGCATTAACTACCTCCTCGCTTAGCGAATTTCAATTATCAACTACTCTTACAGTAAAAAGGTACTACCTTTCATCCTGCACAGAATTTTTCTTATTAAGCTTCAAACTATGACCTCTAGTTTTAGTGCCAGCCATATCAAAATATCGATCCCTATCCACTCTGTCATAGCCATGAAAAAATTTAAAAGCATTCACCATATCCCCCTCATTCATCTGGCTTCTATTGATGGTAAGTCTAATTCCATCAGCCTCGTATTTCTGGCACCAGTTATGTGGCATGTCTTGAGCTTTTTCCAGCTTAACTGCATGTTTTTTCAAGTGTGTTTTGAATTATCTGATAATTATTTTTCTCGAAAGACACTAGTTTTTGTATTAAGGCCAACATTGGTGGGCTGCGGTGGGTCCTTAAATTACCTTATCTAACTAACTTAACCCACTTGATCTAACTTAACCTTACCTAACTAACCTAACCTAACTCAAATTTGAAGCCTGACATACTTTAATAGGGTAAGTTTGGTGTTTATACGGAAAAGCGGTACACTTCAGGAAGGGGTGGTAAGCTGATTTCTCAGGTAGGCTTTGAGAGAGGTGCATAAAACAAATCTTAGCTCTTTCGATTCATTTTATTTAATTTTATTTTTGTTTCTTATTATACTCTTTTAGAATATATCAGTTGGATCATGTTGCTATGAATATGCCTTCAGCTCGGATTTGGCTATAGTTTTGGCTAATTTTTTAGCGACTTTTCTTCGCTAAATTTCCTGCGCTGACGCAATTGTGTTTTGGTGTTGTGGTCTGAAGGTGTCTTCATGAGTATTCGTTATCTCAACGAAGTCATTGTTTCAGCACGTGTGATTAAGTAATATGGATGTTTATTAAGCCCTACAACCGTTGGATGTGAAAGGAGAAGGGTGTCGTGGCCAAAACTTCACAGGTAATTTGCACCATTTTTGGCCCCGTGCTTATTCTGATGTACATAATTATCCTTTCTCATAAAAAGGTACCCATAATATTCCTTTACCGTCATTAAGGTAAATTGTCCATTTTAGCCACTTTAAACAAAAAAACATTTTGTTTAGTTTTGCTGTTTATAGGATGATATCGAAAATGGTTAAATGATTCGTATGGGAACTACTGTAGATTGAGTACTGTGGGTGTACCATTCAATGTTAAAATATTGATGAAAATACGATTACAGAATCGAACTTTGGAAATCTAACTTTAATACTATTATTATTTTATCACAGTGATGATGTAGCTTTCATATTTTTACTAATTTTGTTCACCACTATGCATGTCAATGGAAAAATATGTAGCGACATTAGTACACAGAACAAATGAGTGCCAGGCTACCTGAGCTTTTGTCAGAATAATGTGAAATTTTATAGAATGCTTGCTGTTGGAAATAATCATTGCAATTGCATATTAATGAAGACAAGGATTAAATGTGTCTTCATCAAATTGAAATCCATATGTTGTAATTTTGATTCTTTATAGCATTTAATTTGTTGGAGTACTTATCCATGCTGCATCATCAGAAATACGTTAATCACCAATAGGACAACCCAAGTTCGTTTCTCTCCAGCAAAGAGGGCTAGTTAGATTAAATCCATAAAATGATTCCTAAAGACCAGGTAATAAATAGTTATCGTTATCACAAAACCCCATTGTGTACCTAGATAACTCCCAGACCCTTAATTAAAAACAGTAACAGGACACTCTTACAATGTAACCGGTAATAAAGCCATTGTGTACCAAGATAACTCCCAGACCCTTAAAGCCAGTAACAAGACACACTTGTAATATACCGGTAATAAAGCCTAAATTTCCCAATCATCACTTGACTGTTGTAGACCAAGATACTAAAATATTACACGGCCAATGCAGCAGCTCATTGGCTGCTCATCTTATCAGGCATATCTTGAGGACACTCTTTCTGGTACTTTGAAGTACCTAAACTCTTTCTTTCCAAAGAGGTCAGACATACATTTTGTCTTTCATTGTAAATGTGAACCTCTATAAAATTCTAAAAAAGTGCAACTTCTTCTGGTAGAATCCAAGGAAAGGAAGACTTCATTTAGTAATATCCAATAAGAGGAATACAATTAGGGACCTAGGAAGATGCAAAGGAAAGCATGATTCTTTATGTGATATGTGTACAAAGAAAGACTTAATTTTCTAGCAACATCGTTGCTTAAGAGTAGAAAATGAAACCAACCTGCATGAGTATGTGGCTCTTTCCCACGAGCACATTTAGGTAAAAACTTTTTTTTTCTTCTCTGTTTTAGGATATTATTTGAATAATAAAGCCCAGTTTTAGAGGTAGAGCTTGATATTGATCTATAGTGTATATTATATAATGAGGCTGTTGGCAATTTATATAAGATGATGGCACTTAAAGATCACTACATATACTGTACTCTATATATATAATAAGAATTATGTGCGCATATACATTCGCTCCTAACCAGTTTGCGTTAAGCACCATTAAGAAAACCTTTGATCACCAGTCACCCATAATTATGGTATTTAAAATGAGTAACAGTAATAAATATTTTTCAATATTGCTCCTGGCTCTGCATGGGGCTTATACAACTCCTAGATCCTTTTAAGCATAAATTCCTTTTCGTATACTACTAATAAAACTCAATATTAACCTAGTTGTCACTTTCTTCACGTATCTATTTGAAATGAGATAATTTTGAGTTTTTCAGTGAGATTGCTCAGTATAGGACACCTTCAGTTTGCTTAGTTATTGACTGGTTGGCTTATTGATGTTTGCAAGATACAGTATATGCATAACATACTGATGTAAGTAATTAAAAGACAAGAAATAATATGTAGTAGAAGTGGCAAAAATTGGGAAAATACATAATTTTAAAGTAGCCTATACAGGGGGTCCCCAATTTACGTCAGGGTTCCGATCCTGACAGCTGACTTAACACGGATTTCGCTGTAAGTCGGTAAGCACCTAAATTTGAGCCTTGGTTCCACACCAGTTTTAAAAATAAATACTCTAAAACATAGCAAAATAATCTAAGTTCTTAATATAATACATAAACGTAGTAAAACGAAACTTAACAGTATTGCTTACCTATACTTATGTAATCTAAAACATAAAAATGATAAAAGTACGCTACAGTATACAGCACAATATTGCTTACCTTTACTTATATGGTCGGCTTACACACTGGAAGGGTTGTTGCAAGGGAGAGTGAGACAGGCTTATAATAAGGAGGAAGCTGGAGAGGCAGGTGTTGAGGAGACTTGGGCAAGTGAGTCTGGAGAGGCAAAAGAACTGCAGCAAATGCTGGAAATACTGGGGCAGGTGAGTCTATGGATGCACCTGAGGTAGAGGGTACAGGATCTGTTGGTGGGAGCATCAGTGATCACTGGCGACCTAACAGTACCTTTGCATTGTTGGGGTTCTGAGCCTCGAGCTTTGCCAACGCTTCCTCTGCCAAAGCAAATGTTTCTTCCAATGCCCTGTTTGTGAATCTCTTGGGCTATGGGGTTGGTATTTCGTCAGCCTATTCAACCATTTGCTTCTCCAGTTGAATGAGGTCCTCTGCAGATAACTCCTATTCATGATATTCCAGCACCTTTTTTTACATCATCAGCCTCCACCTCCAGCTTGAGCTTCTTACTCAGGGCAGCTACGTTCTTGGTGACAGCCTCAAGTGTCTCTGCAAAGCCACAGAAGGCATTCACAAAATAGGGGCACGATTTCTTCCCTACCTCATTGAAGTTCATCTGCTTAACTTCCTCCCAAGCATCAGCAATATTCTTCACCGCCTACAGAATATTGTATGACTTCCAGATCCGTGAGAGTCAAGTTCTTATTCTTCTCAGTTGCCCAGAGATCCATAGCAATTGTCCTTTGGAGGTACTAGTCCTTGACAGAGGCAGTGACCCCCCCTGATCTACTGGCTGTAACAATGCAGTAGTATTAGTTGGAAGGTAAACTACCTTGACATTAGGATGAAAGTTATCTAAATGGGAAGGGTGACCAGGGGCATTGTCCAGCACTAGCAACACCTTAAAGGGCAGACCCTTGGAGGAATAGTACCTCTCCACTTCAGGCAAGAAATGGTTGCTGAACCAGTCCTCAAATATCTGAAGGGTTATCCAAGCCTTCTTGTTTGATTTCCAGACGACTGGCAGATGACCCTTCCAAATACCCTTGAGTGCCCTTGGATTTTCTGCCAAGTGAATCAACAAGGGCATCAGCTTGCAGTCTCCAGCAGCATTAGCCCCCAAAAGCAAAATCAGTCTCTCCTTACTGACTTTATGACTTGGTGCTGTCTTTCCCTCCTCGGCAGTGTACGTACGACTAGGCATACGCTTCTAAAAGAAGCCTGATTCATCCACGTTAAATACCTGTTCGGCATGGTAGGCCCCCCTTCCCTAATTTTTTCTGTTATCACACTGCAAAACTGTTTTGTTGCTTTCTCATCACCACTAGCAGCTTCACCTTGCACCCTTAGGTTATGCGAATTAGCACAACTCTTAAAACGATTAAACCAACCCCTACTGGCCGCAAGCTCTTCACTTTCACTCCCTTCCTCCTTTTCTCTTTTCACAGCATCGAACAGTATTTTAGCCTTTTCTTGTATCACCATGAGGCTCGTAGTAGTGACACTTATAAGCAAACACAAGTGAAACCAACGAGAGAGCAGATGGACACGAGGAACAATATGTTGGTCGAGAGTAAACTGAGCGGTGGTTCTTCTTCCTCTTCTAATGACACGTGACGCCTTATTCTTTCGCGACGCTCTACAAACTATTTCTCATAAAATCATATATACAGCTATGTATTTGGTAATTTTGTAATTAAATTCAATATTATCTCTCAGTATAATTAAATGCATGAACATATGAATAAATAAAGCCATTAACTTGATATATACGAATGCAGCTGTGCTCGCTGCTCTCACAAACTGTTCAGTGCACATGGTTTGAATTTATCGCACAAGCCAGGTTAGTCGAAAAATTTATATATTAATAATTTATTAATATTTATTGGCCTCTGTCGTAACTTGAAAGTTACATTTTATGTTGAAGGAGAAAGTAATTAATTTCCCCTCAATTCATGCAATTCTTATATTAGATAGCACTCTGGGATTATTAAAATGTAACCACATATTACAGGTTTCACTGGTTTAACATGAGCATTAAAAATATATTGTTCCTTTATAGAAAAAATTCTTTAATATAAACTTATGTGATATTTTTTTGTGTGAGTGTGACACTGGGACAGGCAAGAAAACTGTCCTCTTCAATAATGGTATGGACATGAAGAAACCATTAAGACAAAGGAAAAGAAAAAGGTTACGGACAAGGCAGAGATTAGGTAATGGTACACAAAGGAAAAGGACAGATTGGAAGCATAGAGTACTGAGGACCTAGAGACATGGCAGAATTAGGCCCTGAGATGACGATAGATCTGCCTTTTGAAGGAAGATAAGGTTAGAATTAGGAAAGACAAATGGAGGAAGAGAGTTTCAGAGTCTGGTGGTAGATGGGAAGAAGCAGTTGCTGCATGGACCTATCCGCGAGCTACAAATGTTCACACAGTATCTGTGAGATGAGGCTGATTACAATATAAAGACATTTTAGAAACGAGGATATGGGCTCATTCTAATAATGATCATAGCTATATGCTGAGTTTTCCTGCTTTGACAGAAGAACTGTTGTTCAGGTGTAGCTTAACCATTTTATAAGCAAACTTATAATACTTTGTATCTCATATTTCAGAATGGTACATTATTGTTAAATATATGATATGTGAATAGAACTTGGAGTATAATGCAATATTTTCACATATAGATAATTTTTAAGTTGGATGGACTATATGCTGAGCTAATGATACCTCACTGCCATCTGAATTGAATTGGAAAGTGTTTGCATTTAGAAATTTTAGCCTCAGCAACTTTTGTTTTTGACTCCAGGAATCTCATATCTTGTATAAAGAGATCTCGTTTTGGAAATTGATTGCATTAGTATTCCCCTGTTTTTGAACAATGCCTTTCTATTGTTTTGAAAGCTGAAAATGCTAAGTCCTAAATATGTTAATATCTTAGTCTCATGCTAAAGCTGTTAGCCATATGGGAAAGACTTATTTGATAATGTCACAAACAGTACTTGTCATTGTCACAATTTGCAAAGACTTACAAATGCTAGATTACGCATATTATTTCCCTTTATAAGTATCTATTTTCCCTACCTCTACCACACCTATGTTGCATTCGCACGCATACCATCTCTCAGATTCATAAAGTGAAACTTCAAATTGAATCGTGTTTCTACCTCAGATTTCAGAGGAAAAGGACAATATATGAACAAACATTGGTCTTAAATTAGAGAAAGAGCAGGTGTCATGTACTTTTCAAGTCTTTATATGGTATCGTTGCATTTTTACCATATTGTGCAATCCAGCTGGTCCTTTTCACTCTACTTCAATTTCTAATGTGCTAATGTTCTTTGTATAGACACAGTATCATTAATACCAAAGAATATGCATTTATATTTTTTCATATCTGCATAATGCCTAAAAAAATACTATATATCTCAGGAAATAAAACTTTTAGGAGGGGGGCAGTGAAGCATCATAATAATACCACAATGACCGGCAATTGCTTGGTGTCCTACATCTGTCGGGAGACAGGGCATATAAAATATAAAGAAAATTTTGCCATTACTGTATTCATTATTTGATTTTGTTTTGTAGACGAAGCAGATGTTCAGAACCATTTGCTGCTCTATTATTATTTTTAATTTCCCATGTGGTTCTGAATAAATTGTTTACAGGCATATACAGGATATTTTATATCCTTCTTATCCAGAAGTTAGTACAGTATTTACTGTATAGCAAACATTGAATTAGTGATTTGTCAAATCAGAGATGTGTTTAAATGTTACAATCTGAATTATATAAGCATATTTACTATTTTATGCAAAATAGTAATACCTTGTTTTACGTCTATTCTATTTACGTCAATTCCAATTTTACAATGGATTTTATTAATAATAATAGGAAAAATAACATTTGAAGTATGGTAGATTATGCAACATTGTGTCAACCAGCAGGAAAATATCATAAACTCATAAAATGAAAAAGTTGCATAGAAACCATAAATAATCACATAAATTTAATTAAAATGCATTTAAGTTATTTTTATGTGATTTTAAAGCTTAAAAATTTTATTAATATTGTGTACTGTATTTGTCTTGCATAAAACAATTTCACTTAATAGTAAACTAGTGCAAAATAAGATAGAAATTAATGCTAAAATATATGAAATAATTATAAATCTAAAATATTATTAAATTATTAAGTAAAGTATGCACAGTAATTTTACAGTCATTTGTATGGACATATGTCGTTCAGTACTCATAATTCATGCTTTCTGCCGCATGACTGTGCTTGTGCATGCCACTTTTTTCAACCTCATGCCTGTAGACCTGGAATGGCAGTGAATTCTCCATAAGTCCACCTTCTGGAGCTGCAAATCAGAAGAGGAGCAGCAACAGAGGCCAAACCGACAGAACCAACCCTTCCCCTCACAGAGCACAAGAACCTGGAAGAGCCTTCAATCATGGGGGCTATTGCCTCGTCTCACAACACAACACACAATAAGAATTTTTTTCTTCATCAAGAAATATATCTCCTGCTATCATTTCTCAAAGACTCCTCCAAGCTGTAGACACTGAGAGCATCCTAGGAATTATATTCTAAATTAATGCACCGCACATAACCATATACGCCACGAACATTTCATTTACTCTTTGAGAGCTGTCTGAGGGGGGGAAGCCCAGGATCAGTGGTGATCTCTAGCAAATGAGGTTGTTAGGCCAGGCAGCTTGGGGAACAAATACAAGAAGAGCAGCCTCATTATGTGAATGTGTTAAAGTATTTTGAGTGTTTTGTGTGTTTTGAAGTTGTTAACATGTCTCTTGAGATGAGACAAGAAGTGGAAATGGAACCAGAACCACATTACACCATTAGCTACATGTGGCTGGCCATGGCGCACATTGAGAAAAGGATTTCGAAGAGATGGATCCCAATGCTCAGTGCTTTGCAATGATTTTGGGGTCTGTTCATGAAAATATTGTCTCATATAGGCTTATCCTAGAAGAAAGAAAAAGGAAGACCATTCAGCAAACTGACAAGCTATGTGAAGAGCCTAAGTCATTAAAGTCACTGTAACTGACATTACATTCTTTTTCTCCTGCAAGCACATCGACATCACCTAAACATGTATTAAGAATATATTGAAGTTTTTAAGTCTTTGGAATTAATTAATGATGCATTATGAGTTACTACTGTATTTTTTATTCAGAAAAGTAGATACATCATACTTTTGAATATAAGATAGCTTATCACTCCATATTAAATACTGTAGTTTAATTTTATAATTTTGTAATTTCTTCATGATTTGGTGTATATACTGTTAAATTTAAGGTCTCGTTGTACCTTTTCAGAGATGAGGATAGGAATAGGAACCTTAGTATGGACTCTTGTAGTACTTGGTGGCGCATCACTAGTGGGTCGGGTTGTACACATATTGAGCGTAGATGGTAAAGCGTCCCCAACTGATCAACGTGAAGTCAATAATGCCAGCATAAAAGGTGCTGGCATGCACTTGGATGCTAAGCTACAGCACCTATTATGGTTTATTCAGGTATTTTTCATCTATAGGTTTTGTAAGTGTATTTTGTATTTCATTATTCCTCTTTGCTTTATCATTATCTTGAATTTTAAATATGTACATCTGGTTTTAAGGTATGGCAAAAATATAAAATACTTTTGCAACTGAAAATGTATTACAATACACTGCATAAATAATTGATAATCAGCGTTTATAATTCTGTAAAGAGGGAAATTCAACATGTCTGATCATTTGCTGGAATAAAAATATTGTGTAATCATATATTAATTTACCATCCAGTTTTTGTACATCGGCTATCTCCAACTAATTTTCTTGGTATTGTTCTTGGCATTCATTATATATTAACCTAGTTGCATGGACATTCATAAACTCCAGTCCTCATAATTGTTCAGTACTGTGTAATGTATGCTGTATATACAAAATAGATATTGTAGCAGTAATAGTTAGCTGAATGCATTATCAGCTAAACTATTAGATATCATCAGATATCAAGTTACTGCTTTGGGATATGTTGTGACCTAGTCAGTACTGTTTCTCTTGGCTACAGTGAGAGTAAAACATGTAACAAAATTACTTGGGATGTTTTTAACTTACCAGTCTGTTTGTTGAGATATGCCTATTCAGAAGATGAAGTAAATTATAAAGTGAATACTTGTACTATGTATTTTATATATATATATATATATATATATATATATATATATATATATATATATATATATATATATATATATATATATATATATATATATATATATATATATATATATATATATATATATATATATATATATATATATATATATATATATATATATATATATATATATATATATATATATATATATATATATATATATATATATATATATATATATATATATATAAAATATATATATATATAAAATATATATATATATATAAAATATATATATATATATATATATATATATATATATATATATATATATATATATATATATATATATATATATATATATATATATATATATATATAAAATATATATATATATAAAATATATATATATATATATAAAATATATATATATATATATAAAATATATATATATATATATATATATATATATATATATATATATATATATATATATATATATATATATATATATATATAAAGGTTCATAGGTATCACAAGCCTAGTGGGTAGTTGAAATAATTGAACGGTACAGATAAAGTCATTCTCTGCCTGAGTTTCAAATACAGTAATAATAGTGCTCAATATTGAAGTTATGTTTAATGATTTACTTTACTGAGATTATTTGGCTACTTGATATAAATTTTTTCATCCTGTTTTCTGTCGAAGTAGGTAGTAATGATGATAACAGGTTTATGCTGAAATTTAGCTCTTTCAAGCTCTTATTTTGATATTATATATCTATATGATATAATTATGCATACAATGTTATAGCTATGTATATCATTGATGTTTTTGTTAACCCATTGTCTTTTTCAGATATCTGATTTACATTTAAGTGTCTTTCAAGATCCCACAAGAATGTCACAACTGAGAGGTTTTGCTTCCTCTACAGTGAGTGCCATCAGCCCTGCTGTTGTACTTGCATCAGGTTGGTAGGCTTAAGTGTACATTATTTAAAAGATATACTCAATATGTTGCATTATTTTAGTATATATAAATATTCATCTAATATAGAAATTGAGATACTAAAAATTATTGGAAGGTAATGTAGGCTGTAGTTTTACACTTGACTAATTCCCTCATCTTGAATTACGTAAAGTTTCACATTATTATATTACAGTATATTGAATACTTTACACTTCAGATATGCACTTATTTTATTGTACCATATTACAATTTGGTCATCATAATATACATAACATGAATAAAGGTCAAGTTTTTTGTTACAGTTTAGCTTGTTATTGGTATCACAAAAAAATTTTCAGACCTTCTGTGTTGATTTCCAAGTGCTGTAAAAAGCATTGACTGGTTTATATATTGTATATACGCTCTCACCTCAATTTCGTGGATTAACAAAGGGTTACCTCGGTCCGTTACATACAAATGTCCATTATTTCTAAATTGATTTTGTAGTTGTAACAATTACAGTATGAAAAATACTAAAAATCTGCTGCTCCAGATTTTGTTCGTTAATTCTGGGTCCATTTATATGAGGTTTGAGTGTACTGCATAGTATTGTGTATTTTGAAACATATTTACAGATTCAAAATATTTTTGAAAATCATCAAAACAGATGTAATAATTGAGGTAAGTATTTGCCACTATATATGAATTGCTATTAATAGTCATTTACAGCTACTTCCAACTCAGCAACAGGAAACTAGTAATTTTTGATGGATGAGCCTTTAGCACTGAAAAAGACAGCTGGGGTAATAAAATATATACAGAAGCTCCTCTACTTATGAACAACATAGTTACCAACATTTATAGATACGAACAAAACCTACCCATTATCTACCCATGTTTTACTGTACTGTACTATATTATTACATTATTATTACTCTGTAGTAGTTAAGTGTCTTTAGCCTAATTACTGTACAGTACTGCATATGTATGTACTGCACAGTACTTTTGTCTTTTGCCTAAACACAGCTTATGAACAATGCTAATTATGAAGAGACATTTGGAACCTAACTCATTCGTAAGTTGGGGAGTGTCTGTGTATGATTGTAAAGACAATTAGTATCATTCATTTATACTAAATCAACTAAACTGGGATTGGGGAGTAGTGACTGGTAATCCCTACCGACCTCAAAATATTCATACTTTACACAACTTGCAGATGTGGTGAAAATAGTCAGAGTACGTTGAAGCTTTGCTTGCACAGTTTATTAATTATACACAGTTGCGGTTAGCCTGCTGATCTCAGTGGGATATAACATCTCATTAGGCATATCTGACAGACTTCTTCAGGAAGATTTGATTGCTGTAAGATGCCTTCACAATTAACTTTTTATCCAATTGAAAACTTATAGAGCACTGTACATACCCTAAAAGGCATAAATAGCTGGTGTATTATCATATTACAAGAACAGTGAATATATATATATATATATATATATATATATATATATATATATATATATATATATATATATATATATATATATATATATATATATATATATATATATATATATATATATATATAATGAGTGTGACACCGGGACAGGCAAGAAAACTGCCCTCATCAGGCCGCAACACTGAGAAAAATAAAGATGAAGAAAAAGTATAAGTTTAAGAACAAGGCAGAAGTAAGGGAACAATACACGATAGGAAAAGGACAGGCTTACTGAATAGTCAAAGAATAAAGGACCTAGAGATATGGCAGGATTAGGCCCTGAAATGACGATAGATCTGCTTTCGAAGAAAGAAAGGTTATAAGAATTAGGAAAGACAGAAGGAGGTAGAGAGTTCCAGAGTCCAGAGGTGGATGGGAAGAAGCAGTCACTGCACTGTCCAATCTGCAAGCTACAAATCTCCACACACTACCTGTATCACAAGACTCCGTGATTGCTCTCCCTTTAAAGAGCAACTTTACACTTCATTATTTCTGCCTTTGCGATACTTTCATGTTTCATTTAAATTAAAATTCTAAAATTCATTAGCATAATGAAATAAACACGTGTTGAAAACTACTCAGTCGACGCAAAAAAAGTGGGTCAATAATTAGAGGTAAAGATCAGTATTAAATAAAGGTATGGTATGTCACCATGATTGCATATATCTAAGAATACATATAAATGATATTATAAGAGAAGTGAAAGCAAAACTATTAAGACAGGAGACAGGTTATTTAAAGAAGTTTAAGATATTAAAAACTTTTGTATATCCTTTTTATTATTCACTGATATTATCATAATTTTCCTTATTAGAAAAATTTACAAAAACAGTGAAACAGAGATCTGTTGATAGGCCTGTTATAAAAGTAGACTACCGTTTTAGATATTTAAGTACATATTTTAAGATACATTAGACTATGTACACGGTCTCTTTAGAGCAACTAATTTATATTGTATTCGTGCATTTTTTTGAGTGGCACTGGTGCCCTCAAAAGAAAGAAATTTTAAGGCTGTTTTGTGTAAAGCCATTTATAAAAACCTGATTTGCAGGAGATTTAACAGATGCCAAGAATGTGGACATGCTGGGTTCAAAGCAGTATATAGAGGAGTGGGCGACGTACAAAGATATACTTTACACGTCTGGAGTTCTCAACAAAACTATTTGGCTTGATATAAGAGGAAATCACGGTGGGTCTTTCATAACAGTTTCAGTTTGTGTTATGTCATCATTTTGATTGAAAGTTAATAAGATATTTATTAAATGTTTATTCTTCCAAGGTTGTCACAAGTATTTGGCTGCATATGTAGCTGATTGTTTAGTACTTTACATGATATGCTATATAGATAGAACAGGCAGTCAATTTCATTATTGAAATTAATCGATTCTGAATATGTAATTTAAACTGTATTTTACCCCCAGATAACTTCAATGTTCCGTCTTTGAGTAGTGAAGAAAATTTTTATCAGAAATATAGTATACAAGGGCAGCACAGCAAAAGGTCATATATGTATACACGCAGATATGGGTCTGATTCAGTGTCGTTCATTGGCGTTGATGCAAGCCTGTTACCTGGCCCAAGGAGACCTTTTAATTTCATTGGTGAGTTGTATTAATTGGACTTGCATATATCTTTTAAGATATTCATTGTATTCTACATATTTAATCTTCTCTATACTACATTTATGGCCAGATGCATTGTTACAGTGGCAATGGCTCTACATATTCGTGTAATCATCATATTTTTATAGACCCTTTTTTAAGGTATTTATTTACTGTTAATCACTGAAGGGACAGAAGGGATTTGATAATCGTGGTACAGTAATTCCATAGACACTATTTGCAACTCGCAGGATGCATTTTTGACCATGTGACCTTGAAGCAGAATAATGTACTACACACAATGAATTCCTTTTATAATGCCACTATATTTCTTATAAGTTGAAATGCAAGCAATCTAATAGACAGACATTCTCTTACAATAAATTCATATCCACATAATTAAGTACCCATTCTAACATACTAAATTCATAATGAACAATATGTATTATGCCCCATATAATGTAAAAATAAGAATAGTGTGATAATTTTGATCCAGTAAGTTCAGTTATAATTTCAATAGAGCCTGTTCATGGAAAGAATATTTTTCATGGATGCATTTTTGCACATAACTATGCATCTAAATGCAATTGATATGCCAACAAAATGCTATGTTAGAAATTATTTTAGGATATTGTAATTTTATATTTTTTCAATGATAGGAATGTAAATATGTATAGTTTAACTTATGTAAAAAATGATGGTTTGATACACATCGTATCATTGTACTGACAGTGATTGCTCAATAATGAACTTAAAAATCAATATCCAAATGATAATGTATGTTCACATTAAAATGCAGACTAGCATAGCAGATATTATGTTCTTGTTATAACTTTTATGTTCAGGATATATTATCACTTGGCATGCAAATGTTGATCTGTTATAATTTGAGCTTCGTTTGTACACTGTCAAAAGACCTGCCAGATTTTTTTTACTGAATATAATGGGCCAGTTTTTACAGGAGATATAGGGAAAGTAATATGTGGCTGCTGTGACTGGGTGATGGCCTGAGCAGCTTTGATTCATCGGATCATTGTTTCAAGACCCCCCGCAGTCTGAATTTAGAAAGGGAATTTGCTCAGGGTAACAGTCATGCTCTGCAGAAACCAAAGTTCTTCAAAAGCGGGCGCTGTCCTAGCCCCTACTAGAAAAAGGCATCTATGTCATGAAAATGGATCATATTGGGAAAGTGGTAGAGTTTTGTACATCGACTTTTAATGAGAGAGTTAACATACAGCATATGGAAAGTTTGATATGAAAATTATGATGAAGGCAAGCTCCAACCTTCTTTCGTTCTAGTTTCAGGAGACTATGGCATGTTAAAAAAAAAAAACAAATGCATATATGTCAGACCTTTTCGCAGAATATGAGTACGGGTTTCACTCAAGATATGGTAAAATCCAGATTTTTTGCCAAATACTGTATAAGGGATAAACTTCTATATAAGTTCAACTACACAGTATTTTGCATATTTATGATAATTTTTCATTCCAGTTAACTATGTGTAGATCTTAATGAAAGAGCTGTTCTATATTCTAATCATTCTTTAATATAATTGCTGATCTCTTTCATTCTTATTCGTACAACATTATGTTGTGTTAATATATAGGTATTAAAATTTGTAACTAAGTATTTTAGTACCTTGATATTGTGTAAATAATTGTGTATGTAGTTTAGTTAGCTTTGTTTGCTGTGTATAAGTTTTGCTATTTGTATTTCTCACCAAAATAAAGCAATCTAGTAATTCGTATAGTAGATAAGCATAAGCCGAATGGCTACGTTGCTAATTGAAGTGGTTGTCCTCTTGGTCCCGGGACCTTCTTCACCACTTGACAGCTCACCTTTCTCTACCTGCTCGTGCCACACGTAGCACCAACATAGTCCACCCAATGACGTCATCACCACCCTCCCTCACTCACTCCTTGGTATAACAACCATTCATACATGCAACACAACAACCACTTACATAAGTACATACAAACTTCAACACCCCTCTTTTCTTTTTCTTTATTGAGCTAAAAAGTTGTGCTCGACTGAGGTTGAAACTTATTCTCTAGACTTATTCTCTAACCATTCAGAAATTAATAAGGCATGTGTCCAGACTCAAGTACCTTTAGAAGATCCCTCCCCGATGTGCCCCTTTTTGTAAGACAATTCATCAGGTGACGAGATCCTGGAGTCCACTTTATTAGTTTGACTTCCCAATTCAGCGATTTCTTAAGAGCCCCTATGTCTATACTTAAACATCTATCATTGACCTGCTTAGTCGAGCATATGGCTTCAACTAGACTCTTATCCACACATGCTCCTATAGTTATTTCCCAATTTTGCAATTCAAAAATTAAACTTTATATATAAATAGCTTCCTCTAGTCCCTCTTGCAACATGGTCTCCGCTGCCAAAGTGGAACGTACCACCCATTTAATCTTGTTGGTTCCAGCTAACTGCACATGCGGAATCACCCTGCGCAACCACAAAAACCAGACAACCCAATACACTACTCACCCCATCAAGAAGATTTGCATGGGAGGCATCAGTATGGACACACAATGTCCAATTCTTTACCTCACCCAAGGAAGGGGATTATACAAAAGAAAAGTTTTGTATTCTAATAATTACATTTCTTGCCTTTCTCAAATCGTCGACAGAGGCCACTTTAGATTTCATACTCAATTCTATCAATTCATATGCCATATCAGGTTATCGCACCAATATGCCCCCTGTGTTCCGAAATTTCCTCAGAGCCCAAAATATTTTCTCCCCCTCCATTGTCTACTGAAAATGATCTTTTTTTCCATATCTTTGACATAATCATTCTGATCCAGTAATATACCATTTTTCTCATGGCAAAGCTGAAAACCTACATATGTAAAACTCTTCTCCTCCAACATACCAATTTTAAATCTCTCAGAGAATTCATTACATCTCTTTCAAATAAATCATCCCCAGCATGAAGAAAATCATCAGTATGGCTCACTAAAATACCTCTCAATATCTCCTTTAAAATCCTCATACCAAACCCCTGTATCCCTTAACAATGCCTCAAGCTTTCCTCGTGGGGGATAGACAAACTGTCTGTGCAACTTCAATAGTGCACTCTTTCTATTAACCAGACAAACTCTCCAGCCTCACAGCATGAACCTGCTCCACTGTTACATCCTCACAAAAAGCCACACAGTAATGGCCACATGAAGTAATATATAATGACACTATCTTCCCTAAAATATCAGCAGAATCATTCTCAATGTCCAGCTTCACTCTGGCCTTCTTCATTGACTCTCTCGAAAGGAACAAGGGATATCTGACTTCACCACATCAGTGCAAATATATACACTAATGCCCAAAAGTAAGACTGGCAAAATATACTCTCCCTTAGAGTGCAACCTAGTACTCCCTCCAAATTTAAACATTTATTACCACCATGCTTCTGTACAGTTTGAAGCTCATCATCAGACAACACATCCAAGAAAGTCTTCAACCACTTCTCCTCACATACAGTACTGGAACATGCACTATCTAAAACTCTGCAGTTATATGCTTCGCTGATAAAAATTGTCATAGCCCCATTATTACATCCTGTGAAAAATATAGCATCTTCCTCCTATTTCTGAAAATCATTACCTTTCCGAGAATTTTCCCAACTATCTGGACAATCTTAAAAAATGTCTAAAAGACCCACAACACTTACGGGTCATCGGCTGATCATCCCACCCCAAAGAATTCATTGGTCTCTCACTCTTGCTCCACTAAAAACCCCCAACCCCTGTACGTCCACGAAAACCAGCACGTAAACCCCTCATGTCACCAGATAAGCCCCAAAATGTGCCAACACCACGCCACCTCTGGCATTGCCCGCCTCCGCAACAAATGCAGGCTCTATCTTGATAGGATCAGAAAATCCAGAATTATCACTCCCCCCCCCACCTGCACTCCCCTTTCCCACAAATTTCTTTAATGATGTCTTTGCCTGGTCAAAAAGATTAGCCTTTGCAGTGTAATCTATACCCGTAAGCACAAGTAATTCTTCTGCACTACTTATACCGGCTCTTTGCAATAAATTAGAAGCTAATTTCTCTTATGGTAGAGTTATATTCTCTGCCTTGATTCTGTTATACTTCTGATCAAAATGTGCAATGTATTGAGGTATAGTTTCCTCAGATTGTCTACTGTAATCCTCAAAATCTTCACATTTTTCAGGGGCTATTTCCAAGTCATTCCTCCCCAAATGCTTGTCAATAAAAGCAATTAAAAGTGTCCAATCCTCCTTCTTTATTCAAATACTCCACATTAATCCCTTCTAAAACCTTCTCTCTAATCTTTACATTAATCCAAATTTCTAAATCTTCATCTAAAATATTGGGGGTTTTGTTTCGTTTTCGTCATTACTTTTCCTCATTGCAGTTACTTAAAATTTACAAAGGTCTTATCCACCCCTGCTTAGAATACTGCTCTCACATCTGGGGTGCTTCTTCCTTTACTTATCTTCTTGATAGGGTTGAATCTAAGGCAGTCAGACTCATTAATGCTCCTTCTCTTACTTCTAACCTAGATTCTCTCTCTCTTCGCCGCAAGGTATCTTCCCTTTCGCTTTTCTATTGCTACTACTTCCATCGCTGCTCTTTTGAGTTGGCGAGTTGCATCCCTCCCCCACTGTTGAGACTGCGTAACACTCGCCAAGCAGCCTCATCTCACAGGTACTGTGTGGAGATTTGTAGCTCTCGGATTGGTCGGTGCAGTGACTGCTTCTTCCCATCTACCTCCAGACTCTGGAGCTCTCTTCCTCCTTCTGTCTTTCCTAATTCTTATGACCTTTCATCCTACAAAAAGCAGATCTATCGTCATCTCAGAGCCTAGTCCTCCATATCTCTGGTCCTCTGTACTTTGACTGTTTTTTTCTGTCTGCAGTTTCCATTGTGCAACATTACCTCATCTCTACCTTGCCCTTAACCTTTTTCTTTTCCTTCATCTTGGTATTTTCTCGTGGCCAGGCCTATATTGATGAGGGCAGTTTCTGCCTGTCCTGCTGTCACTCTCTTAAAAAAAAAAAAAAAATCAACATTATCGTCCTCAGGTAACGACAAGGCTACAACTATTCCTTGATTCTTCAGTTTTAATTCAATCTCCAAATACCAGGCTGAGATTTCTTTCTTAAATTGTTCATAAGCTTTGCCTGATTTGTACTGCAGAATTTCTGTTTGTGTCCATTTTGGTTCCAATAAAACACTTGCTAACAAAATATTTCATGATTTAGCATATTTTCGATCATAAAAGGCCAAGGCCTAGACTAAGCCTAGGCTCAGCACAAAACTACACTCACCTTTAAATCACTAACTCACAAAAGACCAGCCTTGCATGAGCCATCTGCTGATTATGCTATTAATCTGGAAGCCACACATTTAAAATTAAACTTATTAAAATAAACATACAAAAATGTTCTGAAGACCTACACAACAATGCACAAAACTCCACCACCAAAACATACAACTCATTTTAAAAATTGCCAAAAACCCACACCGCTCATTCACACTGGAGATTTATCTTTTCTTGGGTGACATTTATTTGCCGTGGATCCTCTTGTATGCTCTGGCTACATTACCTCGCTGTTGATGTTGTTGTCCTCTTGGTCCCGGGAGCTTCTTCACCATTTGACGGTTCACCTTTCTCTGCCTGCTCATGCCCCACACAGCACCAACACCACCCACCCAATGACGTCATAGCCACACTCCCTCTTTCACTCCTCGGTATAACAACCATTCACATGCAACACAATAACCACTTACATACGTACATTCAAACTTCAACACCTTACAGAGAGTAAGTTGTATTTAACAATCAAAGTTTTATTAAATTTTGATTACAAGTTGTAGTTTCTTTTACAGGTGTTTTAACCAACTCAGAAATGAAACTCCTTCAAGAGTTTGAAGCATCAAGTGTCAATAGTAATTACACGATTTGGTTTGGACACTATCCAACGTCATGCATTATATCATCTGAGCCTGGCATTCGCAGAATAATGGGTAGAGGTTTAGCTTATTTGTGTGGCCACTTACATACGCTTGGAGGCCTTGTCCCCCAAATGTATACTAGACAGCACACGGGCTCCCTGGAACTAGAGCTTGGTGATTGGAAAGATGGACGAATGTAAGTAAAAGTCAAATCTTGTGATTATGCACTACCAAATTTGAATGCTGTGTTACCAATATGCTTCACAAACGGACCTTATATAAAAAATACACCTTGCAGTTCCATTTTATCAATGTGTTCATGCTTGCATTAACATACGCACCTATTGAATAAGAATGCATCAAGACTGGATTTATGTAGTTATGATTTACATAAATAAGGTATACTTAAAACAAAGTTTTTTTATTTAAAAGCTGGCCTATTTTCATGAATGAAATATCTCGTATGACCTGCTGCATCTAGGCAGTAATGTCTTTGAAGTGTACTTTGTAAAACTTACTTTGAATATAAAGTTGTAGTTGAGAAAATATCTTGTAAGAAATCTTACAAGATTCACCTTTGCTTAATATCTATGCACTCAGTCACTGCATTCATGCATCCTTATTATGCTTTGTTAAGAAAATATTATCTTGACTACCATTGCAGTACAAGTTACCAAATTTCCAATTTGCAGTTATCGTGTGGCAGCTATTGATCACGGTCTGTTTTCATTCACTGATGTGAAATATAGCACATGGCCTGTCATTTTGGTCACCAACCCCAAGCATGCTTTATTCACCATGGTTAACCATGAACCACTACACCTAATGCAGGAATCCTCTCATATAAGGTTAGTTTTCATACTAAAAAATAGTCCAACTCAGTATCAGTGGGTTTTATGCCTGGGATTTTAATCATATTATCAAACTTCTTGTTATGACACAGTCTGAACCTATAGTGAAGACTTTACTCCATTAATGTACTTCAAGTGAATATGCATCTTAAATCAAAATTTTCAGTCATTCCAGGAAGCAGACAAGGAAAAAGTAGTTTGTAGAAATATCAGACTAGCTGAAAAATTCACTTCATCATTGCTTTCTAAAATGAAAAGATAGTCAGTTCTTAATTGGATCATTCATGCTTGGCGTATAGGGACTCAAATGGGATATATATATATATATATATATATATATATATATATATATATATATATATATATATATATATATATATATATATATATATATATATATATATATATATATATATATATATATATATATCTATATCTATATCTATATCTATATCTATATCTATATATATATATATATATATATATATATATATATATATATATATATATATATATATATATATATATATATATATATATATATATATATATATATATACATACAGTATATGTATGTTTTTTACCTGTCTCATATGGGTACAATAATATTCTTTACAAATGTTGGTGGAGAATGAAAATTCAGTATTGCATTATTATTATTTTTGTTTATTTTAATATTATGCATTTTCTCTTAGTCTTTAACAGGGTGGCATCAACCATTACAAAAGACCATCAGGTGTGATACTTTATTCTTTCCCTTCCAATGCTCAAGATAAAAAATTAATGTAGAAGTACACAGATTGTACTATCATAAATCAGTAGCACTGACCAACATCTTGCCTCTTACTTAAGAGCAGACCATGGCTAGAATGGGGTACTTATTGCAGTAATTTTTTGAGTTAGAAATATGTAGTCTTGTTTACAGTCTAACATTAAGTTGAATTACATGTTAGGTACAGACGTTTTTAAGGTCAACTGTTATATATGTGTAATATATGCTTTTTAGGGTACTGTTGTGGTCAGTGTCTCCAATTGTGGAAGCCAGAGTACGAATAGATGAGTCTCAGTCTTGGATGTTATTATTCCACATTGAAGGGCCACTTTTTGTATCTCGTTGGAATCCATATAAATATGCCGAAGGAATCCACTCACTGGAGGTAAATATTTTAGTTTTCAAGTTCTTACTTCATGACCTCTTTTTGAACTTCACAACCTCAGTCTTTGCTCTTCCTTGCTCTATTTGCTTAATGAGGACGGATCAATGTAGAATAAGATTTATATTAGTCATGTTAGGAAGATGAAAACACATTGTATGGATCACCATATCACTGTTATCATTAACATTTATAGAGTTTATGCTAAATTAAATTGCCTTGTTGGTACCTGATAACACTTATTACATTGTATAGGTACATGCAAGAGATGCAGGTGGTAGAGAGGCAACTATTACTCAGGAATTCTCCTTAGATGGATCGCAACTATCTTTTCGTTTCTGGCCAAGAGCGTTACTCATGTCTAACATTTCCATGTTTGTAAGTGGGAATATTTTTCTCATACTTGCCAAATTTTTTTGATTAATGTATTAATGACTAAAGACTGCAAAGTGAGAGTATTGTGAGTGTATAAAGAACTATTGCAACTAGGTATTGATTTCAGTAATTTCATTTTGATTATCTTTTGGTACATTCAATAGATTCTAGCCATGTATTGGATATTTTCGAAATGCTAGGATCTCAAGCTTTGTGTAAATTTTTGGACTAATTGCTTATCTTTTATATAATCAGTTCCAGTTTCTGTTTGGCATAATGGTTTGTGTTTGTGTAGTTCCTCTTTGTGTGCTGAGATACATCCATCATCTAGTTATTGGTGAGTTTATTCTCTAATGCTTTCATCCCATTGTGTACGATAATTTCAATAATAGAAAATTTTATATCCTACTTTTTTCATAAATGAGTTGTAAAGACATTTTAAATCAATCCCAAAATAGGCACCTGATGTCAGTTTTAAGTGTTTAATCATCTAGCAATTTTGCAGAAAACTTTTAATAACTTTAAAAAAAATATATATATATATATATATATATATATATATATATATATATATATATATATATATATATATATATATATATATATATATATATATATATATATATATATATTAGAAATCCACTCATGAACTGCACCAGTCTCCTATAGTATTCATATCCATTAGCTTAATTAACATGCAGAAGTATAATTATTCATATGAAGGCTGACTACATATTGTTTTAATATCAAAGCCCTATCATTTCACGCTACATTCATCCTCAGAACGACGTATGCTTCGTCCTCGATTTGGGTGGAAAATATGTAACACGTGGCTTCGCAAATTTTGGGTGTTGGTCACAGTCGATAGACTCTTCTGGCCACTCATTATGACTACAATTTATCTGCCTTTAGGTGAGTACATATTTATTTAATATTGCTGGTGTGCTGTAGAGATACAATTCTTATATTCCATGCATGTCAAGGTAAACAACTAAAAGAAATAGTGGAGAGGAAATGTCAATACCTACTTCATAAACTTTATGTCATCTCTTTAGTTACACAGTTACTGGTGGAACAGGTGCAATAAGGTTTTGAAGAAAAGAGTACTAGTAGGCTGTAAATTACCTCTCTTGTATTCTTTATTTTGGAAACTTAGTAGTAACACATGAAACTAGACTTTGTGAGGGCCGTAGTTTATATAAAACTTTTATTACTTCATGTTGTGTGAGCCTTAAATATTTTTTCCAGTGAAAACACACATTTATTTTCAGTTCTGTGGATATTGCTATTTTGACTCATTTCAGGTCCTTGGTTTGTTGGAGAGGTAATTGAAGACCACATAGGAGTTGTATTTGCTTGGGGAACCTTTGTTAATAGAAGCTATCTACCTGGATCATTGACTTATGCTTATGGTTTTATGCAGGTAATTTTTTGCTGAGCAATTTATATCTTGCTGGAACCCAGAATAGCTTCTGTAAACAGCTTTAAAATGAATGACTGTTCTCCCATCTTATTTATGTGAATTGCAAAGTGTTGGTATTTTCGTTGCTTTACAATTTTCTTAGCACATGTAGACTTCTTTCTGTTACTGACCCCTGAGGGTTGCTTGTTTAGCTGAAAGCATATCTGTCAGTTCATTATTTGTTTGTATTGAAGTCCCATAGGATGTAGAATTTTGAACATTAGAAATAAATTACAAAAATGGACTATATTATTGAAAAAATATTCATTACCTTAACCTCTCAGTATCTGTGTTATTAGCCATCGCATATTCAGTTAGAGAGAAGGGCCTTTAAGTATTGTTATTTATAATATCAGTTTATTAGCAAGCTTCAGAAAAACACCTTGTTCATTAGAATATGATACCAATTGGGAAGTTTGACTTACGCTTCCAAATCTGAAGGAAATACAAATCTTGAGACAAAGCCTTTGTACTCTGAAGGATTAGACTGTACTTATCAAGCAAACTTGTATATCTGTGAAGCATTGTCATATATGTACAGTATATGAGAACATATTTTTTTAAGTATGCCTGTTATTGTGTGTTCCATTCTTTGATATTTCATGTACTTAATAATGTTTAGGCTTAATAGTATTCCACTTTATACTGACATCGGTGCCAATAAATTGCTAAGAATGCTAGATCCTAAGCAGAGAAATTTATTAAAGAGGCCATGCATTTTATGTAGTTTGCATGGTTGTCATTATAAATGATAGCATCATGCACCACATACCAAAAATTAATAATGTATTAACTGAACCTTTTCAGTGCAAAGTAGTAACCATATATGACATATGGTGAACTTAATTGTGATGAGTTAGATGGTAAAATTTTGAAGGGGTGCAGCTTGACTTCAGTGTTTACTGTACTGTACTGTTTTTTTTTTTTTTTTAGAGTGGAGAACATAGCACTTCCCATATAAACAAAGAAAAGAGACCAATTAAAAATATTCGAGAAAAAGTTTTCAACGCATTTTTTAAAGATGAGGCCTAAAAATTCGAGTTTGACACCAAGGACAGTCATAAAAGTGAGAGAACAGGGGAACTCTTAAAAAAGAAGAACTTGCAGGCACACAAAATTGTGGAAAAACTAACCTCCATTAAGGAATGAAATAGACACAAAATGGACCCAACTGAATCCAACATTTAAGCACAGTGTGAAATCACACTAAATATAACCATTGTTTCTCCCATATATCACTTCTTCTCCTGGTCAGTTTACAGGACAAATTATTTACTTTAGAAGAAGGCTTTGCCAGGTTTTCCCCTTTATCTTTTTTAGTCATCACCTATAACTCACAAAATACGAGGATGGTATTCTTCTCCCCGTACTAGAATAAATTATAAATTAATTTTTATTAGTTTAATGGAAAACCTAGTTTCACAGTGAACAATTTAATTTTTCACTACATTACTACTAGTGTAAAGTACTACTTTGGAAATGTCCTGCAATTTATTCATTGGTGACTTTGGAACATAATCAAGCTTCTTAGTATGCTTGTGGTAAAAAGGATTTTATTAAGCTCTGTTTTATGCAGACCGTACTTGCTACTCATGTTATGGAGATTCAATACAATTGGAATTCTTCATATTTAATGTGTCAACTTGTAGTGATTTTAGTTTTATTTCTATATTTCAGTTACTTCTGTACCAGTTACCTCTTACATTTGCCATTGCCCATTCTGTTGATTTCAGGTAATGTAGTGTTCATCTTCATTTGCTAGTATTTATTCGTTTTCCAATACAGAGAATTGATTCATGAAACTTGAACCCTTTATATATTGTCATCTTGGCTATTGGATGAATTTTGTACAATATAATTACAGTATTATAAAAGAATGTATATATTCATTGATAAGTACACATTTTTGAATTTAAGTTAACAAATTATTTTACAATTATGTATATATTATATTACAATTATTTCAGATTTTGGTCTCTATATATCAGTCCTGTCTGTAGCTTTTCACGCTACCTGTGCCGTCATATTTGTCTTCTAATTTTAGTTACTATCCAGGTATGTGTCTCAAATTACAATAAATAAACTGTAACTTGAATTTGACAGTAAACCAATGCAAAATGATCCCCAGTGGCTGTATTTTTCAAGTACTGGTATGAGCAGTATGATTTTGACAAGCAGAGTAACGTTTCAATTGTCATTCATATTCTTAATTATATTGTGAATTGCTCTGAAAAAATATCCTTAGAGTAGGAGTGCTTTTATACTATTATGATGTGCTGCATCCCCATTGCTTTTTAATCCGTAACATTGGCAACATATAAAGAGAAAGAAAAGCAAGAGTGTAGAATTGAAGAGGAAAAGAGTAGTATGTGTTCCCTGCTCTAGTGACTATCAAAAACGCAAATCCAGAGATTTTGAAGGAAGAGTTGTGAAAGGTGACTTATGAGGAGAAAACTAAAAAGATTAATATGCTAGAACTTGAATTTACAGTTTTGAATATAGGGCAAAGACACTGGAAACACTGTGCAAGATTATGCAAAGTCTGTTTCTGAATGGCCTGAGATCCTTTGAATTGATGTACAGTATTGGTTAATCTACTGAATGGATGTGATAGGTGGGTTCTGAATACTGTATATGCAAACGGATTTAAAGTGGAACTCCAGATAACTTTTTCCTAAATTGTGAATGAATAAATGGGAGAATAGATGGAAAATTATAAAAAGATATATTTATTGTTTTAGCTAGAGGTATGTCAAGCCTTTCTTGTTATTTTGAGATGCATTACAATTATCACCGTGAGCAAATAATTATAGTTGGAGTAAAGAGATGTGAAATACTGTTAATTACTTTTGTGTGTATTAACTTCTTTGTCTTTACTGTATTTATATTGGTAGCTATTAATGAAGATATAAGCGAGATGAGCATTTAAAATCTTATCGTCACTTATTATGACATGTTTTCCTTTTCTGTTTTAGCTGATAGCTGCCTATTTCTTCTATTTGGCATATGGCACAATGGCAATGCTTCTAGGACCTTTGCGTACTTGGTCAGCGATACTTGGATTAGTCTTGTGGCACCAGGCTACCACAATGCACAGAGATCTTTTAAGGTAATATTGCAGTTGCTCAGAGAGTTCTATGCTAGTCTTGCTATGGCATATAATTCTTCTGGTCAAGTATTTTCAGGATCAAGTTATAGATGATTTTAATTATTTCCTAGTTAAAGCAAGACTGGTAATATATTATTTGGTTCAAAGCGGTGTAAGATTAGAAATCAACATCAAATTATAGGAGATTTGTTAAGTCATATTATGTGACCTGTGCTGAAGACCATATAATAGAATTTGGTAATAATCATTTGTTAATGCATATGATAAATGGATCTTCATTTTCATATGAATGATTTTTAAGAGATCCATTTATAAATGTAAAGAATGTATTGATACTGGAGATATGCTCCAAAACGTCCTCTGGCATCTCCTGCAGTGCTGCATGATTTCCAAATGTGCTGACTCTATTTTCTTTGGAGCTAATCAGCATTGTCGAAAGGGAGGAATTGCAAATGGGCTAGGCTTTTCCTTATCTTTAGCCCCGGAAAGCAACAAGCTTGCTGCCTTAACCGTCTGTCAAGATGAAAAGAACCATATATATATATATATATATATATATATATATATATATATATATATATATATATATATATATATATATATATATATATATATATATATATATATATATATATATATATATATATATGTAATGTAACGAGTCATTTTCCATAAGAAACAATGATAATAGGCATAGATATGTTTCACAGCCATACATAGACACACGATACCAAAGATATAAGATAAGTAAAACATATTTTATAAGTACATAACAAAGCAGAAAGACCTGTAGTTATTTATTTTAACATGCAAATAGTGTAGAGTATAAAAGATACAGCTTTACTGTACAGTAAGCAAATTAATGCACTCTATTATGCGGTGGGCAACAGTCATACACTGGGACGTGCATGGTGGCGGTGAGCACGAGGATGCGGGAGCACGAACCTCTGTCTGTAAGCGTTTTTGCTCTTGCACGCTTTTTCCTTGACAATATTATATGGCAAGTTTGTTTGCAGTCTGTTCTTAATGCTTTTTTCCATTCTCTCCATAATATCCGATCGCATTAAGCGGTAGAAGAGGAGTAGGATGCAGGAGAACAAACCTCTATCTGCAAACGTTTTTCTGCCTCCATATCAGCTGATGCACTCTCGCACGCCATTTCCCTGACGATATTATATCGCAAGTTTGTTTGCTGTTTGTTCTTAATGCTCATCCACGTACTGTACTTGGCATTTTTTCCATTCTCTCCATAATATCCGATCGCATTAAGCAGTAGAAGAGGAGGAGGATACGGGAAAAGGAATGTCTATCTGCAAACGTTTTGCCGCCTCTGTATCAGGTGATGCACTCTAGCACGCTATTTCCCTGATGATATTATATCGCAAGTTCGTTTGCTGTTTGTTCTTAATGCTTTTTTTCCATTCTCTCCATAATATCTGATCGCATTAAGCGGTAGAAGAGGAGGAGAAGCGGGAGACGCCTCTTATCTGCAAACGTTTTGCCGCCTCTGTATCAGCTGATGCGCTCCTGCATGCTTTTTTCCTGACGATATACAAACCTTAACGCAAACACAGTTAGAACAAGCGATATATCCACGCAGTATGCTGGGTAAAGAGACACTGAAGCACATGGCAGCATGGCAGAAAAGTGCCTCCAAGGTTGTCGATTATTTACTAAAATGAAAAAAAAAATTTAGAATTTTTTTGCATGGGCGTTATTCGTGTATTTTGTATTGTTTTACTATTATTTTTTGGAGGCGTTATTCCAGTTTTGCAGATTTTAAAAACACGTAAAAAGCGAAGTGGGTGTACTGTATATATATACGTATACACTAGGAGTCCTTATATAATGTCAGGGTTCCGTTCCTGAGAGACGACTTAAGTCGAAAATCGACATAAGTCGGAACTCACTTATATTTGAACCTGAGTCCCTTAAAAAAAAAAAAGTTTTTTTTTTTTTTTTTTAAAGGGGACCCTATGTTCCTAATGGTTCTTAAAAAAATTACTAAAACTAATCTTGATACTATTCCTAAACTTTAAAATTAACATGATATACAATAATAATAATAATACTTTATTTCCATTTCAATACAATGGGTATTCGTCAGCCAGGGTAAGCCCCAACCCCCCACTGTGGTGCCCACCCACAGCAGTTCCTGCCAGTAAACAGCTTAAACTCTCGGTCTTGGACGGGAACCGATCTTTCGACCTCATGAATGCGAAGCCAGCGCGTTACCACTGTACTAGCCAGCTGTTCAGTATACATGTACTGTACAGTATGATAAAACAACGCATACATAAAAATATCTGCACTATATTACACTTCAATGCCTATACTGTGTTACTGTATCGTACAAAATTGTAAATAGTACCTGTACAGTATACTGTACTCATGTGGTGTGCTTACATAGGGAGGGAGAGACTTGCTTATCAGGAGAAAGCTTTCTATGTCATCTGCTGACGAGACTTGCGCGGGCAGGTGAGTCTGGAAAGGCAAAAGAACAATCAATACTTAATCTATAAAAAAATAAAATTATAAGATGTAAAACACTCATAAACATCAAAAATATTACACTAGTGTCTCATATGTTATCAAGCTAATGGCTTTATTTATTTATTTTATATATACCTGTATACTGTAATTGGTTATATTGAAAAATTATATTGAATTTAAAAAGAAAAAATACAGATCTATAGTTTTTCTTTTTAACCCATTCTCATTTTTTAAATATTGGTACCACATCTGCCAATTTCCACTCCTTGGGTACCAGTCCTAATTTTATTAAATTATAGAGTAGTGCAGTTAGTGGACAACTAAGCTCTGCCTTGCATTTCTTTAATACTCTAGCATAAATTTCATCAGGTCCCAGAGATTTATGAGTCTTTAATTTATCTATTTCTTTTACAACATTCTCCCTTGTAATATTTATTGTACTAAGTATATTATAAGGACTGTCTGTTTGTATGTATTCTACTTCTGGAATATATTCCAAGTTTTCATTGCTAAATACAGATAAGAAATATTCATTTATACATGTACACATCTCTTTATCATCATCTGTGAAATGACCGTTGGCTACTCCAACTGGTCCAAATTTTTACCCCTAGAGGACCAGGAAGGAAGGGTTAAAAAAAAAAAAAATTGTCTGCCGTAAACTTGAAACGATGTTATATGAGGATTCCCTGTGTGTATATATATACACCTTGTTCGCTTTTCCGCGTGTTTATAATTCGGGAAATTGGAATAACGCCCCTAAAAAAATAATAGTACAAAAATACGAAATTCGCGAATAATGCCCATGCAAAAAAATAAAAAAAAAATATCTTCATTTTAGTAACTAATCGACCGCCTCAGAGGCACGTTTCCGCCATCCTCTTCCTCTTCTACCGCTTAATGAGATCGGATATTATGAAGATAATGGAAAAAAAGCATTAAGAACAAACCGCAAACAAATTTTAGATATAATATCGTCAGGGAAATAGTGTGCGAGGGTGCATCAGCTGATACGAAAGTAGCAAAACGTTTGCCGATAGAGGTTTGTTCTCCCGCATCTTCCTTTTCTGCCGCTTAATGCGATCGAATATTATGAAAAAAATTGAAAAAAAGCATCAAGAACAAACAGCAAACAAATTTTTGATATAATATTGTCAGGGAAATAGTGTGTAGAGAATATATATATTTCATTTAAGTTTCCGCGATATACGTTTTCTTTGTAACGAATTGCATAGTTTTCTTTTTCTCTCAGCCAACGTTGTTTATGTTTAGATTTCGTTCAACATGGTCGATATGTAAAGAAGATAGAATAATGTTACGAACCAAGGAATATTAATAATAGTATAATCTTGAAAATTAGATAAACCCCAAATAAAGTGAGTAAATAGATATTTTATGAGTAAGATATTGTGCCTGAATAGTGATAAGCATCAGCTGATACGGAAACGGCAAAATGTTTGTGGATAGAGGTTCGTTCTCCCGCATCCTCCTCCTCTTCTACTGCTTAATGCGATCGAATATTATGAAGAGAATTGAAAAAAAGCATTAAGCTCAAACAGCAAACAAACTTTCGATATAATATCGTCAGGGAAATAGCGTGTAGAGAATATATGTATTTCATTTAAGTTTCCCATGTACAATACGATATATGTTTTCTTTGTAATGAATTGTATAGTTTTCTATTTCTCTGAGCTGACTTTGTTTACATTTAGATTTCGTGCAGCACTGTTGATATGTAATGAAGATGGAATAATAGAGTGAGTAAATAAATATTTTATGAGTAAGATATTGTGCCTGAATAGTGATAAGCATCAGCTGATACGGAAGCGTCAAAACGTTGCTGACAGGGGCTCGTTCTCCCGCATCCTCCTCTTCTACCGCTTAATGCGATTGGATATTATGAAGATAATGGAAAAAAGCATTAAAAACAAACAGCAAACAAACTTTCGATATAATATCGTCAGGGAAATAGCGTGCGAGGGTGCATCAGATGATACGGAGGCGGCAAAACGTTTGCATCCTCGTGCTCTCCGCCACCATGCACGTCCCAGTGTATGCCTGTTGCCGACCGCATAATAGTGTGCATTAATTTGTTTACTGTACAGTAAATCTGTATATCTTTTGTACTGTACACTGTTTGCATGTTAATATAAATAACTACAGGTCTTTCTACTCTGGTCTCTACTTATAAGATATGTTTTACTTATCTTATATCTTTGGCATATTGTGTCTATGTAAGGTTGTGAAACGTATCTATGCCCTTTATTATTGTTTCCTATGGAAAATGACTCGTTTTTTCACTCAATTTTCCATTTACCTCTCACTTCTGAGAACCTATCTTTGCGTTATTTGGTTCGCGTTTTCACTGTATCGCACTTTTTTTTTTGGCAAATTATTATTGTAAAATACCTATGTACATGAGTATGTCATGTAATTACCACTTCATTCACTGTAATTTTATCTATCACTTTCATATAAATTTACGTTGCATGTTGTTATTTATGAAGTAAAGGGTGGTTTGTTAACAGTACAGGGAGGGTTTATACAGTGTAAACGTAAAAATAAATTAAAATATCTATGTACATATAGGCAGATCCTACTTCGCGGTTTTCCTGTCTCGCGCCGGGTCCCAGAACCGAACTACCGCGATAATGGGGGGATTACTGTATATATATATATATATATATATATATATATATATATATATATATATATATATATATATATATATATATATATATATATATATATATATATATATATATATACACAGTAATCCCTCGTTTATCGTGGGGGTTCGGTTCCGGGACCGGCCGCGATAGGTGAATTTCCGCAAAGTAGGAACACCTAAAAAAAAAATTATTTTTTTTTTTTTAAATATGATTATGACTCCAGGACAGGCCAAAAATGATAAAATAAAACGGCCTTTATCAGGCTGTAAAGAGAAACAAGAGATATAGAGTGTAATGACCTGTCAGATGTGAAGGGATTATAAAAGATGTGTAATGAATATCCAGCTCTCTGCTGGGTTTACAATACCTCTGCATTACTTTCATGATGTCTATTCTAAAAATTCTCCTTAGATCTTATTATTATTATCATTCCTATTTTTGGCAACAATAATTTTCCTCTGATGATGATTGTGGAGATTATTATTATTATTATTATTATTATTATTATCATTATTATTACGAATTCGTAATTAAACCATTATTTTTACTATAAATAATGTAGTTTTGGTTGAATGAACAAGAGTTACTTAAAGATTCTCTCTCTCTCTCTCTCTCTCTCTCTCTCTCTCTCTCTCTCTCTCTCTCTCTCTCTCTCTCTCTCTCTCTCTCTCTCTCTCTCTCTCTCTCTCTCTCTCTCTCTCTCTCTCTCTCTCTCTCTCTCTCTCTCTCTCTCTCTCTCTCTCTCTCTCTCTCTCTCTCTCTCTCTCTCTCTCTCTCTCTCTCTCTCTCTCTCTCTCTCTCTCTCTCTCTCTCTCTCTCTCTCTCTCTCTCTCTCTCTCTCTCTCTCTCTCTCTCTCTCTCTCTCTCTCTCTCTCTCTCTCTCTCTCTCTCTCTCTCTCTCTCTCTCTCTCTCTCTCTCTCCAACATTCTATTCTACACAACCCCCCACACTCTCTTTGTCCCAGCCAACTAGGGAGGGGCACTTTACACAGTTATTAAAAGTAAATAAACCAACAGATGTACAAACAATGATGAGCCCTTAATAATAATAATAATGATGATGATGATAATAATCTCCACAATCATCATCGAAGGAAAATTATTGTTTCCAATAATAATAATAATAATAATAATAATAATAAGATCTAAGGAGAATTATTGGAATAGACATCATGAAAGTAATGCAGAGGTATATTAAAACCCAGCAGAGCTGGATATTCATTACACATCTTTTATAATCCCTTCACATCTGACAGGTCATTACAGTCTCTATCTCTGTTTCTCTTTACAACCTGATAAAGTCTGTTTTATTTTATAATTTTTTGGCCCATCCTGGTGTCACAATAATAATAAAAAAAAATAAAAATAAAATTTTTTTTTTGTCCAAAAAAATCCGCGATGCACTTAATCCACGATAGGTGAACTGTGAAATAACGAAGGATTACTGTATGTATATATATATATATATATATATATATATATATATATATATATATATATATATATATATATATATATATATATATATATATATATATATATATATATATATATATATATATATATATATTATATATATATATATATATATATATATATATATATATATATATATATATATATATATTATATATATATATAACTGTATATATATATATATATATATATATATATATATATATATATATATATATATATATATATATATATATATATATATATATATATATATATATATATATATATATATACACACAGTGATCCTTCGCTGTATCGCGTTTCTTGGCTCGCGTTTTCACTGTACCTCAATTTTTTTTTGGGGGGGTATATGCAAAAATATTAAAATATTAACAAAATAAAAATTTTCAGCATTTTTAGTTTTTTATTGAAAAAAAACATATTTTCATTATCTAATTGATTAAAAAAATTTATTTCCCAGCCTACGAATAATAAAACAGTAAAAAATAGTAAAAAACATAAATTTAGATATGCAGTATAACTCACAGTATTGCATCATGTGGAATAGTGTCCGATAGCGTACAATGTATTGGGGTCGCAGCTACGTGAGCTAGCATATATATTTATATTTCCAGCAATTTCATGATTTTATTGATAAAAAAACGTATTTCTTAGCCTAAGAATAATAAAACAGTAAAAAATAGTAAAAATCATAAATACTAACTGTATTGCACCATGTAAAATACGATAGCGGTATCAGCGTTTCGGAAAACGAAAAGGGTCGAACCTACGTAAGATAGTACATATTGAAATTTTCATTATTTTATTGATAAAACAAGTATTTCCTAGACGAAGAGTAATAAAACAGTAAAAAATAATAAAAAACATAAATTTAGATATATAACTCACAGTATTAAATAGTAAAAAAACATAAATTTAGATATATAACTCACAATATTGCATCATTTGAAATCGTGTCCGATAGCGTACAATGTATTGGGGTCGCACCTACGTGAGCTAGCATATATATTAAAATTTCCAGTAGTTTCATGATTTTATTGATAAAAAAAATTTATTTCTTAGCCTAAGAATAATAAAATAGTAAAAAATAGTAAAAAACATAAATAATAACAGTATTGCAACATGTAAAATACGATTCCGCTATCAGCGTTTCGGACAAAGGCTTGCATCATCTTCCATTGTCTCGCCTAACTCGTTCAGTCTAACTCACATGTGCGCCGTTCACGTTGTGCTTATTAATACGTTTTGCTTGTGATTTTTTTACTCGCATATTTTAACCTTTGCAATGCCTCCCAAGCATCCTTCATCTTCTAAGGCTTCTTGTAGTGAGCCTAAGCAGCAAAGGAAAATGTTAACCATAACAGATAAGGTGAAACTCTTAGATATGTTGAAAGAAGGAAAATGGTTTACGGATGTCGGCTGCTATTTTGGCCTCAATGAATAACAGCCGTAAAGCTGTTATTGGCTGCGGAATAATTTCCTCTGGCCTCTACAAACTCATTACCACCTCATTCATGGTAAGTTTGCCTATCACGTACATATAAATTTACGTTGCATGCTGTTATTTATAAAGTAAAGGGTGGTTTTTTAACAGTGCAGGGAGGGTTTATACAGTAAACGTAAAAATAATTGTAAAATACCTATGTACATGAGTATGTCATATAAATTTATGCTTGCAGGCTGTTATTTATGAAGTAAAGGGTGGTTTGTTAATAGTACAGGGAGGGTTATACAGTTTATACAGTGTAAACGTAAAAATAAATTAAAATATCTATGTACATATAGGCTGATCCTACTCCGCGATTTTCCTGTCTCGCGCCAGGTCCTGGAACCGAACCTTCGCGATAATTGAAGGAACACTGTATATATATATATATATATATATATATATATATATATATATATATATACGCAATTTTTTTATACTCGAAATTGCAATAACGCCCCCAAAAAATAATAGTAAAAAAATTCTTATTTTGCTAATAACACTTCTTCCACGAGTACAAAGAGGATTACGATAAGAAAAGATCATCATCATCATTATATAAATATATATATATATATATATATATATATATATATATATATATATATATATATATATATATATATATATATATATATATATATGTATATATATATATATATATATATATATATATATATATATATATATATATATATATATATATATATATATATATATATATATATATATATATATATACAGTGTTACCCCGGTTATTCGCGTTTCTTGGTTAGCGTTCTCACTGTGTCGCGTTGTTGTTGTTGTTGTTGTTGTTGTTGTTGTTTTTTTTTTTTTTTTTTTTTTTTTTTTTTTTTTTTTTTTTATAGAGATTATTGTGACGCCAGGATGGGCCAAAAAATTATAAAATAAAGCAGACTTTATCAGGTTGTAAAGAGAAACAGAGGTGGAGAGTGTAATGACCTGTCAGATGTGAAGGGATTATAAAAGATGTGTAATGAATATTCAGCTCTCGGCTGGTTTTTAATATACCTCTGCATTACTTTCATGATGTCTATTCCAATAATTCTGCTTAGATCTTATTATTATTATTATTATTATTATAATTATTATTATTATTATCATTGGCAACAATAATTTTCCTTTGATGATGATTGTGGAATTATTATCATCATCATCATTACTATTATTATTAAGGGCTCATCATTGTTTGTACATCTGTTGGTTTATTTACTTTTAATAACTGTGTAAAGTGCCCCTCCCTAGTTGGCTGGGACAAAGAGAGTGTGGGGGGTTGGGTAGAATAGAATGTTGGAGAGAGAGAGAGATAGAGAGAGAGAGAGAGAGAGAGAGAGAGAGAGAGAGAGAGAGAGAGAGAATCTTTAAGTAACTCTTGTTCATTCAACCAAAACTACATTATTTATAGTAAAAATAATGGTTTAATTACGAATCCGTAGTAATAATAATGATAATAATATTAATAATAATAATAATAATAATGATAATAATAATAATAATCTCCCCAGTCATCATCAAAGGAAAATTATTGTTGCCAATAATAATAATAATAATAAGATCTAAGGAGAAGTTTTAGAATAGACATCATGAAGGTAATGCAGAGGTATAGTAAACCCAGCAGAGAGCTGGATATTCATTACACATCTTTTATAATCCTTCACATCTGACAGGTCATCCCACTTGTGGAGGATTTCCTGTGTGTTATTTACCCTTCGATCTTATAACCCCCTAAATTCGGAAATCCTGACACGGCTTCAGTAGAGGCCTACCACGATCTCAAAATTAAATCCTCTACCAATAAAATATAATTAATATTACATGCATAAACATACATGCAAATATTTTATATGGGGGTTTATGAACTGCTGATATGTGAATATTTAAATAAACTCTCCTCACCTTAAATTAAAACTTCCTCATACAGAATAATACATTTTCTAACA
>JAXCGZ010002295.1:65000-72539 GCA_037179515.1 Halocaridina rubra | reverse complement strand
TATATATATATATATATATATATATATATATATATATATATATATATATATATATATATATATATATATATATATATATATATATGTGTGTGTGTGTGACACTGGGACAGACAGAAACTGCCCTCATCAATAAAGGTCACATCACACCAGCTCTCAAATAACTTGGGTGGCTGCGGGCAGAAAACAAGGTCGCTTATGCTATTTATGTTTTTGTATAAAAAATTTTGATCCATCATTATCCTAACTGGCTATTTAATTTAAAAACAGTCAGGGATACAAGGGAAACCAACACAAGACAGAGCAGTGAGCTCTTTATTCAGAGAACAAACATAGAAGCAGGTTCAAAGATGATAACTATTAAAGGGCCAATACTCTGGAACAATATTCCAGAGCATCTTAAAAATGCATCCTCCCTCGCAGCTTTCAAAGGCAAACAATATAGTTTTCTTTTGGACATATAGTTGCTGTTCACACATTAATTAAACTTAATGATTTAATGCAGTTTCCCTTAACACTAACCTCTCTATATGTAAATTGATATCGCCTTCTTTGTTCTCTAAGTTAGGAACTAATTATTCTCATTGTAAGGAATACAAATATGGTGATGATGCCGATAATAACGATCCTGTATCGAGTGTTATTATTACTACTTTATTATTAACATTATTGTTAAAATTTTTATTACAGTATTATTTTTTATAGGAAAGCCATATTCATTCTAACTTTATGTATTACCCTCTTACTTATTTGTTCATTTACATGTCTACTTATAAGTTACTCTTCATTTTGTATAAGAATAACCATTGTACAAAAATGGAAATATATGTTTGCTTGTTTTGTTAAACTTAAATTGTTTTCTTCCTGCTGATCTGCCTTCTTCCTTCTAAGACTGCATTGTTAACTGCCATGCTTCTGCTTCAATACCATAGTCTTCCTTCTGAAATATAGTCTGTTATTTGCATTCTTATCAACGTCAACTCCTACTTACTCCTGCTGCAATATGGTTTCATTTGTCTGTTCCTAACAGTCACTTCCTTTTTCTTCCTGCTTCTTTTCTTTCTTCTTCCTGCTAATCACCTGATGTTATAACAGTGATGTTTCAATTTCACATCCTTCGTCTTCCTGCTGAAATTTAGCCTGTATTGTATTAGTATCCTTCTTGCAATTGATACAACTTCTTCCTCTTTCCTCCTACTTCTGATAGCCTTCCTATGCCTGCTTTGAGTAGTTTTCCTTTATAAGTATTTTTGGTTAATTTTTCTTCCTGTTGGACTTTGTATTTTTACTTAAATACGTTTCAATTAAACTGGAAAGCGCGGTAGCCCAGCTGTGAGAGTGCTAGACTTGGAAAGTGGCAAACTCGTGTTCGAACCCACCGCGGAGCGTTAGAAAGGGCATCCAGTTTTAATTCACCAGCTCCAACCTGTCTGTGTTCAGTCCTACTCGTATAGGGATTAACAGTGTCACAAAATGGCAAATAAAAACAACAACTCGTCAATTGCGCTGCTCTTTCTTAATATAAAAAATGTACAAATAAGTTACTTTTGTGGTATCCCGCGGCAGCTCAGCAGACCAGTGGAGTTGATCATTAGATGTGTGGGGTTAGGAGTGAAACGGTATCTTCACACGCCTAGTTTTTCATGAGGAAAAAATGTCCCAGCCACATATCTAATGGCTTTTTACTCTCTCTCTCTCTCTCTCTCTCTCTCTCTCTCTCTCTCTCTCTCTCTCTCTCTCTCTCTCTCTCTCTCTCTCTCTCTCTCTCTCTCTCTCTCTCTCTCGCTAAGATATATTAATATGAAACGTCATAATAATGACTACAATGTTCGCAAAACTAATTTCCTTTCTACAGTACGTGATGATATTATCCAGGAAGAAAGCGAAACCACATAACACCGGTAGAACAGATATATATGTATGTATGTATGTATGTATGTATGAGTATTTATGCATGCATGTAAAGTTCACACATACATATATATGTATGTACGCATTAATGCTTGTATGATAAGTACGGACGTATGTATGCATTATTATCTAATAATGTCTTTTGTATGAGCAAACTAAGTAAGATACACAGAGGTCATCCATTAAGCCAAACAAAACACTTCCTTGTCTAAATCACAAACAATTCTCTTGTCATTCCCTTGAATATATATATATATATATATATATATATATATATATATATATATATATATATATATATATATATATATATATATATATTGCAATTCACATACAATAATGCCTTTGACATTCACTGTATAAACTCAATTTGTCATTCACTTAAATTAAGCTTTTATGTCTGTTACTTGTAATAATGTCTTTGTCGTTCGGAATGATCTCTACGTCATTCACTTTGAATAATCTGTTTGTCTTTCACTCTACTAATTTCTTTGTCATTCACTTTATGTAATTTCTAAGTTATTCAGTCTAAGTAGTCTATTCGTCATTCACATAATATAATCTAATGTCATTCAGTCAAAATCATAAAAATATATAATTACATTATTTTTTTCTACTTCCTAATAATTACTTATTTTACTTCCATTCTAATTATCTTTTTTTCCTTCTTCAAATCTTTCCTGAAATTACACCCCTCTACCCCACCAGCTCTGCAGCCCCAGTGGAAGGGGGGTCACGATACGTACAGTACAAGGTCACATAAAAAGGTCACCTCTCCATCATCATCTATGACTCCTTGTGGTCTGGCGAGGCACTTGTTGCCCGGGTTTTAAAAAAGGTTTTAAAAATCCTCATATTTTCTCTTCTTGTTTCATTAAGTCTTAAGTTTTTAAGAGTGAAATATGAACACACTTTTGTAGGTACTCAAAATGAGTTGTGTTCTGACTTTTTTTTTTCTTAAACCATAGCGGGAAAAGAAGAGAGACCTGTTCTAAAGGCTGTTTTGAGGTGTTCCAGAAGGAAGGGATCTTTGTTTCCAGCCAAGTAAATAAAATTGAAAAAGACACCCTGTGGCCCTAACAAGACACTGTCTAGTTTTAAAAAGAGGGTTTGTTAATGTTTTAAAAATCCTCACAGTTTCACTTCTTGTTTAAATATGTTTGAAGAAGTTTTTAAGACTGCAATAAGAGGATCATTATTATTTTATTTTTTGGGGGGTAGCTTAAAATGAGTTATGTTCTGCATTTCATAAACCTCTATTAGAAAAAAAAATGAATAGAAAAAGTAAACAAACAAAGAGGACACTCTAAAGACTGTTTCGAAACGTTCCAGAAGGAAGTCATTTTGTTTCCTGTGAGGTAAAGAAAGAAGAAGAAACTAAACATCTAGTTCTTACCTTGACTTCCAAAAAAGGCGCCATTTACGTAGTGTGACACGTGGTTCATGATCTGAAAATGTATATAGAACGATTAGAAGAAGAAGAAGGAGGAGGAGAAGAAGAAAATAAGACGAAGAAGGAGGAGGAGAAGAAGATTAATAAGAAAAGACGAAGAAGGAGGAAAAGAGGAAGAAAGAAGAAAAAGAAATATACACTGAAACACAAAAACATAACTTACTCTAAAATTACATTAATTATAATTGGCCTTTTATTATCATGCAATTAAGAGTAATTAAATGATGCATGATTTTTAGATAATGACTGAATATAATGACATAAACCTAGTGATTTATGGATCAACTGGAGAAAACGCACCTCAGATTATCGCTAGAAGAGCTTTTCCATTTTCTTAATATTACATGTCACACACTTACCCCATCTGGAGAGTACCGCCTTCCTGACCCTCTAAACAGTTTACTGTTATACTTTGATTCTCCCCTTATTAGTTCTGAGGAACGTATTCTTCAGTTGAGCCTGACTTATTAATGTACAATCGCAACGCAAAGTTTTCCAGACTACTTTAACGTGAAAAACAAAAGTGAAAATTTATTTCTTAATTATCTTTAATCGCAAGTATATGAGTCTTAGAGAAAAGTAAAAATATTAGACAAGACCAATGCCCTTAATATGTATTTAACATAAAGTATGTTTACTCATAGATATCTGTCTCTATCTATATACATGAGCCATTTTCCCCTTATAAGGGGAGTGGCTCAGTCAAGGCAAAATACTCTTGACTCTTTGGGTAGAGGAAATACAGAGGAGGGGATTCCCAGTCCCCTCGCTCCACTCCGTATAGTCGACTTCACGACACGCACGGGAACACTGAAGAAGTATTCTAGCTCCTCCCTCATAACTATACAAATAAAATATATATGCTTAAAAATAATATAATTACCATATATGTAGTAGGTTGGCCCATAGTATCAACCGCCCGTTGCGATACTACAGCTAAAGGGTCTTGTGGACTCAAATAAGATTGTCCAGGACAGTTCGATGTTAAGTCTTCCTTCAGTAACGGTTCTCTTTCTATGCCTACATCAACACCGAATATTCTTGGATATTCGTTACGCGTGTCTTATTATTCTTTCACATCTGACAAGTCACAATACTCCCAATCTCTGTTTCTCTTTATGTTTTCTTCGTGCCCAGTCCCGACGAGGGTTAGATTTATTTATTTTTTTTTCGGCCCATCCTGGTGTCACAATTATTTAAAAAAATATGAATAGCGGAACGAAAAGTTATATGGATGTGCGGCATCTTATCAACACAAACACATATATAAAATAAAAAGAAACAAGTATACATATATATATATATATATATATATATATATATATATATATATATATATATATATATATATATATATATATAATGCACATGGAAAATTAAATTTTCTTAAAATTTTATAGCAATATAAACGAGAAACATATAAAATAGAAATAAAATTCATAACTCAAGCAATGAATATATATATATATATATATATATATATATATATATATATATATATATATATATATATATATATATATATATATATATATATATATATATATATATAATAAACGTAAGTTAGTGGTTAATATAAAAATAAATATGTAAAAAATGAGGTCAATATATAAATATTCCCTCAATTAAACATTAAAAATGCTGCAAAGATGAAACATTAAAAATAACAGCAAAAATGAAGGTCACATTTTAATTACTTGTTCTTGAAGCTACTGAATGTGTATGTATGAATACATGCACATGCATTTATGTATATGTGTATTCACACAATTTATCATCATGATTAAATAAGGGAAAGACTTTGCATTTTTACATTTCAATTAAAATTTTTATTCTTATTCTCACAGTTTATTAAATGTAATTTAAATTAACAGTGTTATTGTAATTAGTCATTATTCTTTTTTAGTTCATGAACTGATCTTGAAGTTATTTGTGCTGAGGGGGGGGGGCATGATCTTGTACTGTACATTCAAGAGATATACAGACCACTGTAAATGACAATCCGTTTTGTTTTAATAGTAATTGAAAAGTTTCTGTAGTTTTATACATAATATTACGAATTGCGAGTTTCATTTCGAGCTTTATTATATTAATGAGAGTTAGCTAGAGAGTTAAAAGAACCATATACTGTAATTCCAACAATATTATTTTAGCAAGAGGAACTACATATATATTTATACATAATTAGAGTGGATCTTAGTGTAATTCTCATATATACAATCGACAATTTTGTATAAATACTTATAGTCTGGTCAGTCAAAAAATCTCATTTATAAAACAAATTAACTGTATCTTCCACTTATAAAACCATCTGTTCCTAAAAAATAAAGATTTCGTACAGAAAGTCTTATAAAGTTTGTTAATAAAATACTAGAGATGCAAAAATACCTGACATTTTCACAGATACACTTAGCAACTGATATTTTATCTAAGTTCTAATTACTTAAAAATATAATGAACTGTAAGTGATAAAGGTAAATCAACTGTATAAGAACACCTTCTTCGTGTTTCCCAGCGTGTCGTAAATGTCGACTACATAGGACGAAGCGAGGGGACTGGGAATCGCCTCCTTTTGTATGTCCTTCTATAAAGAGTCAAGTTTTTGCATTGACTTAGCCAATCCCCTTATAAAAGGAAGTTGTATGTATATATATATATATATATATATATATATATATATATATATATATATATATATATATATATATAGATAGATAGATAGATAGATAGATATATCTTTTAGTTATGAAAAGCACGTTTCCACTATAAAATATTTGCAGAGGAAGTCTATACAGTCAACTCTTGAATTATGACAGTGCTTTTGACTCACACCAAATTGTGAATATAATGATTGAAAACTCAATTTTTGCCTTTTTTATATATATTTTGTTTCACAATTAGTCCCACTTTGAATGGGGATGGACACAGACATATGGGATCTTGGTATTTAGGACTGGATGCCTTTCCTAACGCCCAGCTGCGGGATCGCACCCGAATGGGTCAGGCTTGTCACTTCCTGACTCCCGGAATCTATCATGGAGCTACCTTGGTCACCTATTTAAAGCGCCATCTGTATTATAAAATATGACGAATGACGAGATTATAAGAATCTGTATTGCATATCCCCGTTAATAAGAACATCTATTCCCAACAACAAGCCACTGTATTGGAAGTGCATAAAATTTATTAGGGAAAAAACAAGGGAACCATGTGAAACATGCTGTAGATATTATTACCTGAAGTTCAGCTAATGTAAAATATAAAGAATTATGAGTCTCATAGGAAATTGTACTGTTTGTACCCGTCACACGGCCATCTGTTTCCGACCTAAAGCCATTGTAAGGGAACCACATTAACTATTTTTGCAATGGATGAAAAGCAAACGTTAGACAAATGCAGACTGATGCACTCTACTGAGTCTCATAAAACGTTGCATTGTCAATACCCGTCTGAAAACCATCTCTTCCCATCAAAAAGCCATTGTAAAGGAAGAGAATAAACATTTATTTTTGCTATAAAAGCGAAGCGGGATGAACAATGCAATGCGATAGAAATAAATCCGGTGCATCACACCTCCCACCAAACCAGATGGCCTTCGAAGCAAAGACAAGAGTGAGAAACGGGACCTCTTGGAACCTTCATTTTGAATTCTCCTGGTGTTATTTCCAGATAACGGTTAATTCCTCAAATACCAAAGTCTTTTTGTTGGAATATTTTGTATTTTTAATTCACTGCAGCATATGTCGCTCCTAAAGTTAAGAATCTGAGTACGGATAACGGATGTAGAGCCATGAATGTAACTCAGATGTGCAAAGGAAGAAGGAAGAAAAAAATCTTGGTTGTATAAAAAGCTTCTTGCGTTGAGTGAGGGGCGTGGTGTTTCTAAGAACTTCTGGTATTCAGCGAATAGGGTGTTGTAGGTTGTGAGTGAGAATGTGAGGAGGAGGAGGTTGTAGATTATAACTGGGGTTGTGGACTTAACTAGATCTATGTATATAGTGTAATATAGACGAATATAGTTGTCCTTGTTTTTGTTGTAATTGGTGAATAGTGTGTTGTAGGTGAGTGGGAACGTGAGAGAAGAGGTTGTAGATAACAACTGAGGTTGTTGAGACAACTAAATGTTCTGCAAGAGAGAAATATATGTAAATGGGATTTGTCAAATGTTTTGGAAATGT
>JAXCGZ010002295.1:17500-57500 GCA_037179515.1 Halocaridina rubra | reverse complement strand
AAATAAATCATAGCAAAATTTTCGTGACAGAAATTCACAGCAATACTTCAGTAACAAGCAATCACAGCAATCCTTCAAGTGTGAAAATTACAGCAACATTTTAAGTGAAAACAATCACAGCAGTACTTCAAGTGACAAAATATTACAGTATAAATCAGGTTAAAAAAATAAATCACAGCAATACTTAAAGTTGCAAAAAAATCACAGCAATATTACACGATACCAAAAAGCACTGCAAACTTCTAAAGATAAAAGAAAACACTTTACGTAGCACAAAAGTTAAAATATACGGACAGATTGCTTACGGAAATATAATAATAATTCAATAATAATTCTAATGTGCAAAAAATAACAGCAATATTACCATCGCCAAATAGAAAAGAATCGCTGAATTCTCACTGCCTCAGGAAACGTGACGCGTTAAAAAATGATATGCATTGTTGTACTATATAAATGCTCTTATATGCGTGTATATGCGCTATAAACACAGTGATGATGATAATGTGTGTGTGTGTTCAAGAGGACGGAGGAGCATATATATACGTATATACATACATATGTGCATGCATGCATGCATACATACAAACATACATGCATGCATACAACTACATGCATGCATACTACTCATACTACTATATATATAATATTATCACCCCCTATTATATATATATATATAATAATATATATATTATATATATATATATTATATATATATATATATATATATTATGCATAAATACATAGATACATGCATGCATACACACATGCATATTATATATACACACAACTCACAGATAAACAGTACACTACCAAACAGTATGCGTCTTTAAAGTACTGTATCATTACGTACAATACAGAAAAAAAATCTTTTATTATTCATATAATGTACATGCAAATTTTTCAAGATGTTTATGATTACAGTATATATATATATATATATATATATATATATATATATATATATATATATATATATATATATATATATATATATATATATATATATATATATATATATATATATAATATATATATATATAATATATATTATGTAGTCACCGTGGCTCACCGGTAGCGTCCGCGACTTTGAGGCGTCAGGTCGAGGGTCGCGCCCCGTCACGGTCTGAGGTTAGCAGGGCATGCACTCAGGGTAACGATTGCATCTGCCAAAACAAGTCCTTCGCAAGAAGGCAATCATCCAAGCCCTGGTAGAAAAGGAGTCCGTGACGTAAAACCGGAACAACATATATATAATATATATATATATATATATATATATATATATATATATATATATATATATAGATAGTAGTAGATAGATATAAATAGATGGATAAATAGACAGATAACCAGAGAAAGAGAGAGAGAGAAAATTAGATAAATAGATGAGAGCAGAGAGAAAGATAGACAGACAGAGAGAATGATAGACAAATTGATAGATAGACTGAAGGTTATTCCTTGGAAGGAAAGAAACCCTCTTCAGTTTAAATAATTTTCGATGTTTTCCGCGTTTTATTATAGTTATTACTGTTACGTGAATACCTACAGGTAGAGGTTTGCAAACACACACACAGACACATTAAAATACGCAGGATCTCTCATACTAGAAATACCGGTCTATTTCCTTACTTGAGAAATGCTGAACCGGCATACAGTATTTCCCCTTATCGAAGCACCAAAAAGTAAAAATACTATTCTACTATTAACCCCGCATGTTCGATGGTATACTTATCAAAACTTCTGAGTTGACATGTCTACTGACAAAAGAGAAACACCATTACCCTCTCCTTATCTTAAATAATTCTGGCGAAGAGAAAAGCTACATTAAGACACTTTGCGGAGTTGAAATCGCCATTTCCTGGTGGGAAACAAGACGCTATATCTCAGTTACATAAACAGGAATAAACAGCTGAATTTCATGTCCTGTGGCTGAAAAACGTATTAAAATTGTGCCATGAAGAATATTATATTGGCGCCAAGTTTATAAATATTATGTACACAATTAGGTAGAAATATTATTTTCCAGATTGGCGCCATAATAAAGCATACTGGCGCCAATTTAAGCAATACCAAGTACTTTATTGTGCACTTTAGCACTTCATTTTAGCGACAAACACGTCTTTCATGATATACTTTATACTGGCAACGAGCTGACAAGAATATCATGCGTTTAATTTGGGCGGAAATATCATCTGTCATTTTGTCCCCGTAATAAACAATATTGGCGCCAAGCTTATGAAAATATCACATATACTATTTCATTCACGCCAAATTTAACTGGCAACACTTAACACTAACCACAACCAACTTAACCTAACCAAACGTGAACGAAACACGTGGCGGAAGTCCTAACATGTTGGCGACAAAAAACTAACAGTATTTTGGCGCCAAACTGAAATAATAGCAAAACACAGAGGAATAAATTTTCTCTAGTACTTCAATGACTCTTTTAAACAACGTCTTGTATCTGTTTATATATGCAAATAATCCTAAGCACAAAAGCCTGTAACAACAGAAGGGAGGGGGTTAGCTTTCATTACCCCAGTATACCCACATCAAATTTGACCCTGACCTCTGACATTGGTCGAGGGTCACAAGGAAGCAAATGATCCTATATACCGAAGCCAAAGTAAGAGAGAGTTATATTAAGACCTGCATTATGTTGATAATGTTATGTATAAGTAATGGGATTCTCGACGTTAAGGTATTAAGGGATTTCACATTTCATAATTGGCTTTGATTGGAATCCAGGGTCTGACGGACTGTAATTGGTAGGGAAATTGGTTGCTATGTAAATATAATATTCAATATAATGATGTACTTGACCGCTGTAACTCAATGTTCAAAGCACTCGAATCAGGAAATGACAATCCCACGTTCGAGCTAACCGCGGGGCATTAGGAGTGGCATCTAGCCTTATTTCCGCTGCTGCAACCTGTGTTCACCTCCATTTGAATGGGGATTATTAATGACAAAAAATACCAAACAATTACTTGAACAGCAGATACTAGTAATACTACTACTAATAATAATAATAATACTGCACAACCCACAAAATATGGATAGTGTCTTCCTGTTAAAGAGAACATGTCAACTATTTTAAGTATAAAATATAAGGAAAAAAATCACCATTACTTAAGAAGAAGACGAAGAAAAAGAAGAAGAAGAAAAATGATAAGAAAAATTATGAGGGAGACGTGAGGGAAGAAGAAAATACAACACTCACAAACTAATCAAAGAACATACGAAGAGATTGCAGTTATACACAAATTCAGTAAATAACAATAACTAGTCAAATATATAAATAAATAAAAAATAAATAAACAAACAGACAATCTTGAGTTCCATAGAATATAATAATTAGCGTTACCTTTGTCACAAATAATTAAAGGTTTAGGCGGAAGCCCTGTGGCATACCCCCACATCCCAAGACGGAAACTGACAAAAAGTGTCATGAAACTGACAATTGTTCTGTCAATCAGTTCCAATCAGCCCATTTCGTGTTCATTAATGTTGCACTATAATTTGGGTCAAGATGAAGGAAGCTGCTTCGAATACCAAAAAACAAGTGACAATCTTTTTTATTCTTTCTTGAATCTCATTTTCAGGCTGAGATGATTTTAAATTAAATTTCTGAATATGATGACACTTGGTGGAGGATTGTGGCTTTTTCATCGGGGTCTTCTGCTTCGTAATCTTGGTTCCCGCTTTGAATTTGTGGCGTAGAGTTATTTCGTGAGATTTAGTTTTGTTTGTCGTACATGTAAATTTTTTTCTGAGTGTATCTGCAGAGGAAGATATGCCAATTATCCAATTTTTATATATATATATTTTTTTTTCTGGCAAGCTCCGCTTAACGCATGTTCATAAACTGTTCCGTTTGTAGTCGACAAACTTTCCTGCTGGACTTTTCTTAGTTTAGAATAATAATAATAATAATAATAATAATAATAATAATAATAATAATAATAATAATTATTATTATTATTATTATTATTATCATTATAATAATAATAATAATAATAATAATAATAATAATAATAATAATAATAATAATAATAAAAATAATAATAATAATAATAAATCTAACTGTATCATACGAACATACCTTTATTAGCACTGGTCCACAGACTTATAACTGTGGGATTGTGGTTTTGTCCATTATGCTAACATTGCTGCAAAAAAATAAAAACAATAAAAAATACACCTATAAATACACTAGCTTCTATGTCAAACACCCGATTTCTTAAACAGTGTAAACCTAGGATACCATATTGTTAGTTAGCTAGACACACAAATGGATTTCATAAACGCATCTGACGCGGTTCTGTGTATGGCTAGGATCCCATACGGGATCCTAGCCATACACAAAACCGCGTCAGATGCGTTTATGAAATTCATTTGTGTATGTCTAGCTAACTAACAATATGGTATCCTAGGTTTACACTGTTTATGAAATCGGGCCATAGACTAGACAGTATATGTATCCCTGTTGATACACAGAATACACCTATGAAAACAGTATACTTTGTTTCATATACTATACTGTATTTGTACGCTTTCAATTGCTGCAATAAATACTCCTGCAATTACTGTAGATTTTAGTTGAACTATTCGGTTATGGATATTTCCTTTCCCCATAAGCCTAAAACTACAATATATAGAGAGAAGATAAGCCAATATAGCAACTGGGTAGATTAAAGGGCTATAACAAGCCAACCATAAATGTTAATAATCAAAAGTAACAACTAAGGATTTTCAACATTATGGACATACGACTAGCAGATGACAATTGTTTAGATAACAGAGAAAGAGAGAGAGAGAGAGAGAGAGAGAGAGAGAGAGAGAGAGAGAGAGAGAGAGAGAGAGGAGAGAGAGAGAGAGTCTTTGCTCAGTCATACAGGTATCAACAGTAAATGTCCGGAGGCCAAAATGAAATGCGCGCACCATTCGCTCACCAGAATCAACAAAATACTTGCTGACTTACGTGCAAGAATCTGCATGAAGTTTTACATTTGCAATATTTCATATCCAGTTGTAGAGAATGACTCTTTAATATTTTAAAATATATCAAAATAATTTAAAATAAGATGATAAAAAAAGTCTGATACATGATATTTGGGAAGTCATAAAATATACTAAAATGTTGTCTTGACAAGCTTCGAAATGGCTACATCAAAACAGTCGACAGCTATTTTGTTGAAGCTAATACTAACAGGATACTTGTAAATTGTTGAAAGCATCAATATTATACATAAAACAGGACTAGAATTATACAGATATTTTCTGTTAATTTTTGCGGAATATCCGTATTAAAAGTTGAATTTATTTTATGATAAATTATACATATATTTTTATATGATATGCACCGACTCTCCCGCTGGAAAAATGGTAATTTTCCTATTAAACCTACATAGATATCTTTGGCCATGTCAATAACACACGCTAAGTCCATATTAACAAATAAAATGTCTGAGCAAGGAAAATTTACTTGCAATCTATTTTAATGGAATATTCATACTTAATAAGTATCTATGGCTAAGCTAAGAGCACATGCTATGTGTGTTCAAAACAAACAACGTCTAAGCAAAGAAAATGTTTTTGTAGTCTAATTAGATGGAAAACAACTAATTTTTTGCTAAAAACCCTCCTCACTTTTGCCTGAAGGAAAACCAGAACAGGCCAAGCGAAACCTCTTTAACTGTATTTAATTTTGTTTATTCTCCCTGAAGGCGAAGACGTCCTCACAACAATCAACTCCTGAAGGGTTCACACTAGTCACTGATAATTTGTTAGGTGTGATATGCTCATTAATAAATGGAAATATAATTACTCGGTTTTGGTTATTAATCAGTGACAACTTAAATGTAATATTAAATAGTACACGGCCACATGTATTCTCACAATAAAAAAAATATATATATATCTGACTCAATTTAGCGATAAACGGATCTACGCATTCTGGTGAAACGGTCGAAAATCTCGGTTTAGTTGAAAAATGTCTCAACAGAACAAACAGTTAAGACTGATTCATTCCCGACTAATTAGCAAAAGCTTTTGATAGAGTTCCTCACAAAAGATTAGTTAAAAAGCTGGAAGCTCATGGTATAGGAGGAGCTGTTCTCAGATGGATCAAACAGTGGTTAAAAGACAGAAAACAGAGGGTTTGCATAAATGGAGAGAAATCAGAGTGGGGCTCGGTTACTAGCGGGGTACCACAAGGCTCGGTACTGGGTCCCCTATTATTCATCGTATATCTAAATGATCTGGATTCGGATATCAGTAGTAACCTAAGTAAATTCGCAGACGACACTAAAATAGGTAGAACTATAAATGGAAAAGAAGACATTCATGCTTTACAGGAAGATCTAAATAGATTATCTGAATGGTCGGACAAATGGCAAATGGAATTTAATGTTGAAAAATGTAAAGTAGTTAAAATGGGTACTATAAAAGACAATACTAGTTATAAGCTAAATAACCATGAAATCATGAGTTCTCAGTGTGAAAGGGATTTGGGAGTTCTTGTGAGTAGTAGTCTTAAGCCAAGAGAGCAATGCACAGCAGTCAGAAATAAAGCAAACAGAATTTTAGGATTTATCTCAAGAAGCGTTAGCAATAGGACGGAAAAAGTTATTTTGCAGCTCTATCTTGCATTAGTTAGGCCCCATTTAGATTATGCTGTGCAATTCTGGTCACCCTATTATATAATGGAAATTGAATCCTTGGAGAGAGTGCAGCGAAGAATGACCAAGATGATACACAATATCAGAAATCTACCATATGAGGACAGATTAAAAAAACTTAATCTACATTCTCTAGAGAGGCGAAGAGTTAGGGGGGATATGATTGAAGTGTATAAATGGTTTAAAGGGATTAACAAGGGAGATATTAATAAAGTTTTAAAAATTCATGATCAAACCAGAACTCGTAATAATGAATTTAAGCTTGATAAATTTAGGTTCAGAAGGGAAATTGGTAAAAATTGGTTTGGTAATAGAGTAGCTGATGCATGGAACAAGCTTCCTAGTAGGATAGTAAATGCCAATACCTTAGACACCTTCAAATGTAGATTAGATAGACATATGACAGAGGTAGGGTGGGTATGAATAGGTTAGTGCTTATTAGAAAAATCATAAAAAGAAAAACCGAATAAATAAGTAGAGTAGAATAGAATAGGTTAGACATGCTGAAAATACAATTCAAAAATGGAGCTGCCTCGTGTGTGCCAGTAGGCATGTTGCAGTGTCCTCTATTCTTATGTTCTTATGTAATTATTTGACACGCGGATTGGTCGGTGCAAGTGACTGATTCATTCTTTCCATCTCTAGACTGGACGTCTCTTCCTCCCTCTGTCTTCCCTAACGCTTATGACCTTTCTTCCTTCAGAAAGCTGATCTGTCGTTATCTTAAGGTCTAACCCTGCCATATTACTAGGTGTTCTATACTTTGACTATTCTTTCAGCTTGTTTTGAAAAAAAAAATTATCATTCTCTTAGTTCTGCCTCGTCTTTAAGTTGCTACTTTTTCTTCTTCTTAACGTGTTCCTGGTGCCCAGGCCTGATAAGGAAACTTTTCTTTGCCCGTTCCGGTGCCACGTAAAAAAAAAAAAAAGGCACTGGTATTTTGTGCTCTCGGAGACCGAGGTATTCACACTCTTAATTACATAATTAAAAAAACACGTTTAGATAACACGTGTTACACCAAAATATAAAATATATTCCAATACTCTTTACTTTCATAATCACTGATATTTTTTTACTAAAGAATTAATATATCTAATATTTTCTTCCATACATACATACATGGGCATATATAACCTAACCTAACCTTAACCTAATCTAACACTAGAAAAAAAAATGGCTGTCAGTAATAGGAAAGTACCTAATTACTTACTCAGTATGTAATTTATTAACGTCAAAGTTAAAATAAAAATTTCTGTAAGCCGCGGTGTTTATAAAAAAACAGGAAACACACACACACACACACACTCACCCATCCGGGAAAACAAAATTTAATATAGCTTAATTAGCAAGATAATTATTTATAATGATACGTCCATTTAACCGAATTCTCACCTCCACATTACGTCATAATCATGATAAATGACCCCGCTAAAGGTCATACATATATATTATTTGATAACTAGCAAAAATGTTATTTGGCACTTCGAACCTTTCTTAACAGATTTGGAGGCGTGATCGAAAGAGGTAAATAATAGAGTAAGAGAAGGGAGATTTTATCTCGTTTTTCCCCTCAAATCCCAGCCAATTTTTCCTTTCACCTTGATGAATTATAACCCATTGTTAAGACAAGGCGGAGTATTTAACAGAATTACACGCATCATCGTAGTAATTAAAGAACAAAAAGGGTTTTTTCTTTGATGATTAACATCAGCTGATTTCTTCTTCTTCTTCTTCCAAACAGGATTTTACAATTATGCTGAGATCTTTGGTTATTGTCATCGAAATTATGGATCTCAATAACGCGTTTCCAGCTGCTATTATTCTTCTGGTCCGCCTCTCACCGAACAATGGATTGTTCGGAGAATGTTATTATTGTTCTGAGATTTCCTGATCACGTGACGCGTGACACTGTAGTTATCTAGTTTATATAGGAGTAGTGAGATAGCATTTTGTATTTTTTTTCACTACTTGTCAAAGATAACGAGTCTCCATATCTTATAGCTATAGCTTAAGGTTTGCTTTATGCTACACATACATATACACTTGGACTCCTTCCCCTTTAAAGCGGGCTGGCCGTTGCTTTATGCTACTATACACATTTGCGTAATAATATGTTAGTATTTTAATTATATATATATATATATATATATATATATATATATATATATATATATATATATATATATATATATATATATATATATTTAATTGTCCTTAACGACAAATTTACCCTAGAGTTAACACTAAACTTTGTTTTGTACCAATAAATACGGTAGCACAGTGTTATTTTTTTGCATTATTACAAATTTCACTATTATAATCAAGGGGCAATTGTGCACTTTTGCATGAAGAGTTATAGTAACTTTTGTCTATAGGGACAATTATACGCACCTCATTTTAGCGACATGTTGAGGAGACACTCACTACCAGATCCGCTGAAATATTCCCAGGACCACCGAAAACAATCTTTGTTTATTTAGCCTGGGATCTCCTCCTCCAGACCCACCATTGGTTTGAAACGATGTCATCATGCGAGGTTCTCCCACGGTAGATTAGAAACTCACAACGATAAATTTGCTTACAAAATTCTTTACTCGTTATCGATCGTAAACTTGTTTCAATCGGGTGAGTTTCACACGTTTTGTTTCATACATTTCAACACTTGAGCATTAGTAAACTTACTTCATAAAAACAGTTTACACTTATTTATGATTCAAATCCTTCACCACTTATAATTCGTAAACTTGTTTCAGTAGCGGCATTAAACACAGAAATTGTCTTCGAATGACCAAAATGGACTAGCCTTAAATTTCCCAGAAAATGGTAATTTACAGCCTTTTCTTCTTGCAAATGCGCACTTTTTTCCAAAGAGAAATATGAACTAGTCTCGAATTTCCCCAAAAAGGAATTTTACACCAAAATTTTCACCTTGGCAGTGCAGGTTATTTCGAAGTCACTCTTGAATTAAGCTAGAAATTCGCCACAATATTTTACACATAAGTTTTGTTTAATATATCTCAAACGATAGGATATATAAATATATAAAAAATAAAAGTAGGATTTAAATTGAATATGACGATGTATAAGGAGTCACGTTGCCTTGCAGCCTCAAAAATACGCATGGCTGGGTTTTCTTGCTTATTCTGCTTATAATATTGATAGTTGCATAATATTGTCTCTGCAACATACTTATTTCAAACACACACATATTCCTGTGATCCTGACCTTAAAGCATATGCAATAATATAATAATTAAAAAATAAATACGGAGCTGGTTACAAATTGCCCGATGCATAGTATATGAAACAAAACAAAAAAGTAACTAAAAATATTAAAAACAAATAAACATAAAGCAAAAATATTCTTACACACGAAGAGAGCTAAGGATAAACTCCAAGATCACCACCCTCTCCTTCCAGCAACAAGCACTTTAACAAACAAACCAATACATTACTTTTGGGACACGGGAGACAAGGTGCGATACTTGGACACGATTGACTATAGAGCTATATGTCACATTTTGAAGTTCGTAAGAAAACGTCTTTGCAGGATGTATGGAGTCTTTTTCAGTGCAAAAAACTTGGTAACTGTAATTCGCTAGGAGAAGAAACAGTAAACGTAAAATTAAAATGAATTTTGGGAGAAAGACATAGTAAGTATTAGTGAATCAAAAAGAGATACTGACCAGGTGACGGGGAGTTACGAATATGAAGCACCTTCTTGTGAGTATATCTGGGTAAATACACTTACATTGATGATACTTTGTATGTAAACTGCCTTGCAAAATGTAAGAAAGTATTTTTAGTATAAGAATAGTGGAATTCGCTAAGAGAAGAATCGGTAAATGCAATATTCAATTCATATTTTTAACCAAGAGACGAGGAGTTACGAGTATGGGTCTTTCCCGTGAGCACACACTGCTTTATGTGTAGCAGTTAATCCCCATTCGAATGGAGTGGGCACAGCCAAGATAGGATGTCCTTCCTAACACCCCTCGGTAGGACAAACCCGCGTTAGTCGCTTCCCAAACTCGCGCACTCAATCACTGAGTCAACGCGGGTGTCTTTCCCGTTAACAAAATAACGTAAATATACACAAAGCCTTTTCACCGTGTAACGTACTTCGAGAAGCTAAGTCGAGTCGACGCAGTAATAACCAGTTTTCATATTTTTAATTGCTACTTCTTCCAGAAAAATTCTATTGTGGAGATATTCTTCTCTCAGCTTCTGTCTCTATTGTTTACGTTCTTGGCTAATACATCGACCAGCCATTTAGTCAATGATGTTTTTCCAGTCTTTTTTCTAGTCTTTCTAAAGCTATAAGAATTGATTAGATTTCTCCTCGCAGCTTCTGTCTCCATTGTTTACATACTTGACTATCATCAGAGTTGTTCCGTCAATTATAATTTTTTTAAAATCTCTCTCTCTGTGTCAGCTTAAGACTTGATAATTATTAATATGCTCACATATGAAAAAAAAAAACATGCTCGTAACTCCCAGATCCAGGTAGGAATTTTGTTTTTAATTCACTAAAATTAATATTATCTCTCTTTTAACTTATGAACAGTTCTCAATTACAGTGCTTTAGCTTTGGGGATTCCAATTACCAACTGTTCTTGTATTAGGAATTTACTTTATTATATAGGTACATCCATCAAAGAAGTTTTCTTAAGAAGATTCAAACTGAGACCTCGAGTTTTTAATTCATCCATATTAAGTAAGTATTTAATACCAACTCCGCCAAAAAACGTGGAGGAACTTTGGAAAAAAAAATTGCTGGTGTCTGTTGTAAGGGTTTTAAATGCAATGTCGAGTTATTTAATGCAAGTATTGTCTAGTTTTATCTTGCAATGTCAAACATTTTAGGAGAGAGGTGTCCTTTATTTATCTACAAAGTCACTTTCCAAAAAGGTCTTTCCTTATGTTGCAAAGTCGATTTTCTTTGTCAGAGCAAAAGGATTTGCGTTTTAAATTCTATAAAGTCGACATCGCTAAGGAAAGAATTGCCCTTTTTCTGTTTAGAATGTCGATATTTATGTGAAAAGAGTTGTCCCACTTTCAATTTCTAGAATGTCGATTTTTCTGGGGATAGTTGTGACCTTTTTCATACACGAATGTCGATAATTCCGGAAAACGTGTCACCCTTTTTTGAAGCAACTTTTTCAACATTTCTGTAATAAGTTTATATATATATATATATATATATATATATATATATATATATATATATATATATATATATATATATATATATATATATATGTGTGTGTGTGTGTGTGTGATTACCTAATTGTGATTACCTAATTGTGTTTACGGGAAAGAGCCCAAAGCTCGTATCTTCCCGTCTCCTGATCGGTTCCATTTTTAGACTTAGTGATACTTATCATACCTGTCCTTAAAACTATGGATTGAGGTAGCATTAACTACCTCCTCGCTTAGCGAATTCCAATTATCAACTACTCTTACACTGAAAAAGTATTTCCTTACATCCTGCAAACAAGTTTTCTTCCGAAGCTTCAAACTATGACCTCTAGTTCTAGAGCCAGCCATATCGAAATATCGATCCCTATCCACTCTATCATAACCATGAAGGAATTTAAAGACTGTCACCATATCCCCCCTTACTCTTCTAGCTTCGAGTGATGGCAAGTCTAATTCCCTCAGCCTCTCATCATAACCGAGATTGCGTATTTCTGGCACCAGTTTCGTGGCATGTCTTTGAACTTTTTCAAGCTTAGCTATGTGCTTTTTCAAGTGCGGATTCCAAAAGGGGGCTGCATATTCGAGTTTTGGCCTCACATAGGTTACATAAATATTTCTGAACATTTCCTTGTCCATGTGCCTGAAGGCTACCCTTACATTTGATAAGAATGCATATGCTGCCCTTACTACGCCATTTATATGTATTTCTGGAGACAAATCTGCCAATATGTTTACTCCTAGATCTCTCTCATTTTCTGTCTCCTGAAGTTGTACTCCAGCCACCGAGTAGTCAAGCTTGGGCCTTCTTGCACTTGTACCCATTCTCATTACCTTACATTTTGAGGTATTGAATTTCATTAGCCACTTTTCTGACCACTCATGCAGATTATTTAGATCCTCCTGAAGTTCTCTACCATTGTTCTCGTTTTTTACTTTCTTCACAATCTTTGCATCATCTGCAAACATATTCATGAATGAATTTACAGACTCTGGTAGGTCATTTACATATACAAGGAACAAAAGTGGCCCTAAAACTGAACCCTGTGGAACTCCACTACTAACTCTTCTCCATTCAGACACTGAGTGTCTTACTCTAACCCTCTGTTCCCTTCCTTCTAAGTAAGTTTTTATCCATTCCAAGACATTTCCACCTATTCTAGCCATTGTGTGTGTGTGTGTGTGTGTGTGTGTGTGTGTGTGTGTGTGTGAGAGAGAGAAAATCTTATCATTAAACTGCATAAAGCAGACAAATTCCATACAAAACTGGAAAGAGACTTGAACACAGTAAATAGTTTCGTATATCTTAATGCAGTAACTACAAAGTGAACAAGTATTTCCTATTTCCTGTAAGTACGTATGTATGTATTATATGTATGTATGTATGCATTATTATTATTATTATTATTATTATTATTATTATTATTATTATTATTATTATTATATCATTATTATCATCATCATCATCATCATCATCATTATTATTATTGTTACTAAGGTAGGAATATATATCTGGTCATCAATTAATAATTATAAATGTCTATAACAGATTAAGAATATATTTAAGCAAATAATATCAAATAGTGCTACTACCACAACCACTACTACTACTAATAAAAAGATCTGGTTTTTTTTTCCGAGGGAACCCAAATTATTTCTCTCTCTCTCTCTCTCTCTCTCTCTCTCTCTCTCTCTCTCTCTCTCTCTCTCTCTCTCTCTCTCTCTCTCTCTCTCGAGAGAGAGAGAGAGAGAGAGACTATAAGGGAGAATAAGTTATATAAATACACTAAATAACAGCATAATATTGATATTATTATATGTATATTAATGTAAGTTTTTTCTTTCTTTTCAGATTCCCTGATAGCCAGAGCTGTGTAGATTTAGATTTTTTCCTCTTCTTCCCTTCTTTCCCTGAAAACCTCTTTATTCTTTCCATAGATTTACCCTATTTATCAGTTATACTGAAAACGAATCAATCCAATACCCATTTTACACACTTTCTGTCCAATATCCTTGAAATCTATTACCTATATATCAGCAAAAAAAAAAATAATAATAATAATAATTCCTTCAAGTCATATAAAAAAATAAACATATCCTCCCATCTCTGCATAATAATAAAAAAACACACACATACAAACATAATAATAAACGACCAAACACAAAACACAAACACCTCACCATGAGTATGGAGAGACAACCTCCCTCCTCCAGATATGTCGACTATACCCAACCCGGTCCCAGTGGGTACAGACCTTCCTCCGTCAGTAGTTATGAGTATGCCCCTGACAAACCTCCTCGTAGACAAAGGAGGGAGAGGAGCAGGTCCAGGGAGTCGTTATCAAGGGAAGGATACTCCGGCAGAGAGGTAAGGGATCAGGGTTGATAATGACCAGTAGGGTATTAGGATCCAGGTCAGGTCCTTCAAGGACTGGATATATGCCAGCTAGTAGATAACATCCGCTTACTTTCGGATACGTTTTAGTTTAGTCAGTTTTTTTAGCTACTTTCTAAACGCTGTAATTAGGATATATCTTACATTTTATTTATGTATTACCTATTGTCATTATATTGGGATTAATATTTATTTTAATAATATCTAATTATAACTTGTGTAAATTAAAAAAATATATTTTGTAGGGAAGTGGAAATTAGTAGATCTTTTTGATAATTTCATGACATTACCTCAAGTGATGTCTATCTTGATTTTTTAGTTTTACGCATCCGCCTGTAAAACATTAAAAAAATGGGAAAACTAAGCTGCCCCAACGAACAAATAACAACGAAAGAGGGCAAAAAAAAAAATTAAATAAAACCCACTACATTGGCAAAGACACCACCGATAAATTCAGTCATTTGTTTGTTTTGCTGATATGTGTGTAGTTATTAATCCCTACTCGAGTGGGCATTCAATCATCTAAACACAATAAAGTAGTAAAAAAACTGGAAATAAGAACATTTTCCTGGATTTCAGGTATACTACAACCCTGGAATGGAAGACGATCATGCCCCAAGTGATCGGGCAGAGAGCGAGTTCACCGTCAGAAATGAAGCTGTTGTAAGCCCCCAGCAGCTGGAGGAAGAAAGAAGAGCAGCTTCAAGGGCAGCTTCCGAGATTTATGCTACAACCCGGATGCCCCCAAGACCTCATTCCGAAATAAGGTAAGAATCAAAGATGAACTGCAGACTGGGAGCGTTTTCAGATACCTGAGGAAAACATGTAACATTGAAGCAGGAGATAATTGCAGCTCTTTGTCAAGAAATATTGTGTATGATTATAACAATTTTAAGCATCACTTTATTTGTTAGCAAAAACATCCGGTATGTTCAGTAACTGTTAACTATTTGTAATGAAATGATATAAAATGACACTTAGATCTATTTGTGATATGACAAAGATCGCACAGCATTTCTGAAACATTGTGCATAATATAAATATTAAACAGCTAATTAATAATAGTTGGATTATTGTTTACTATTTGAAATACCGTACTATCAAGTCTGGAAATTAGGGTAAAAACTACGATTTAGTGAAATTCTGACATAGGATGACTAGGTAAAATATCTTTACTCTGTTGATCACGTTCATAGTACAGTAATTAATGAGCAGGGTGACTACAATTGAACAAAATGGGGAAGTATGAGACTTAATATATGTATAAAAATGTGAGTTTCTAACATGAATTACATCAAAACAATGATCAACACTCTCCATCTCTGTTTCTCTTTACTTTATGTATTCTTAGTGCCCAGGCCCGACGAGGGCTGTTTTATTTTATTTTTTGGCCCGTCCTGGTGTCACAATCATATTAATAAAAAATTATCCTGAAAGAGTCACGGTTTCAAGCTTCAGAAATGCATCATAAGTACAAGATATTTTAACCGTAAACTCTTCTTCCAGCCAATACACGTACCGTACTGGAGATGCAAGAAGTGATGTGATGAGTGTAAAGACGAAAACGACGAGAGGAGGGAAACTGGTCATGGAAACGATGACAGCACCTCACCCTTGCTGTCCAAATACCAGGAGTGTTTGTTGTCTAATGATACTCCTTAATTTGGGTCTACTTTTAATTACTTTAGGATTTGTGGTTGTGTTACAGCTTTATGACCCAGCTTTTGTATGGTAAGTTTACATATGTATAAGATACATATCTTTAGCGGTTATGTATTGCAAGATGGAAGTCACTGACCCATACAAAAATCTCACAACAGCTGCACGATGCTTTATGACAATTCATTCGTGTAACTCCAAAATTCTTTTTTAGCAATGTCAAAAGCTAAAACAATATATAAAATATCATCCTGATCTACAAAATCTTCTTTAGACGCAGCATCTTAGTTTAACAACCTCTCTATGACTCTAAATCCACTGAAAATACTGAACAGAACAATCATGAAAAGATTGAAGAGCAAAACATGTACTATAGTTCCTAAGCCAAGCTTATGAAGGTAATGTTACACCACCGGTGTTATGCATCCAAAAGTGTGCTCATTCATGTTGCTGGCTATCCAAGACAAAAGAATGTACATGTTATAGGGTAGAGTTTCATCAGCAGGTAGTCACTTACTTTGTGTGGTGTTGCACATGGTGCCAAAATTTTGAACTCTTGGCAGAGTTGGTTCTATTTATGGCATAGCTTTCTATAATGCATTCTTACTCATTTATTTAAACTGGCTAGGCAATTAATCTTGACTGTCATTCGAGAAGATAAATTTCTATTCTTAACTAACCATAAAACATCTCTTCACAGGAACTGTTATGGAAAAAAGGGTACAATAGTAGTGCCTATTACATTCTGTTGCCTTTCTACACTGGGCTGAATCCTTTATCAAAACTTAGATATTAATTGTAGAAGGGTTCTTGCATAACTATAGGTTTGCAGTGGGTGTTAATATCGGTCTTGAACTGATAAAAGTGCATGGATTATGCTATTAGTCTAGAGGCTAGAGGAGAAAAATACTATTCTTGTATTCCCTGTATTTTATATGGGGTGACTGAAAGGTCGAGACCATCATGAAGTTGGCAATTTCCCCTCTTCCTGATTTTGTTTGTCTCAAAGTATTTTTGAGAAAAGTATAAGGATGGAAGAGTATAACGATGCTCTGCAGACCCGCTTCTTTAATTACAAATATGTCTAACTAGCTTAAATATGGCTATCTAGCTAGCTTAAATATTGCTCTCTAGCTAGCTTAAATATGGTTACCTAGCTAGCTTAAATATGGCTATCTAGCTAGCTTAAACACGACTATCTAACTAGCTTAAATTGGCTATCTAGCTAGCTTAAATATGGTTATCTAGTTAGCTTAAATATGGCTATCTAGTTACCTTAAATATGATGATCTAGCTAGCTAGCTTAAATATGGTTACCTAGCTAGCTTGAATATGGTTATCTAGCTAGCTTAAATAGGGTTATCTAGCTGGCTTTAATATATCTATCTAACTACTTAAATGAGATGTGATGGTATGCATGTCAAATAAATAACTGCGAAACCCTCTATCACAAATCAACAATATTTAATTAAAAAAACACAAGTAATTCATATTCCTTTACCTACAGGTACGTTGGCTTATGCATGCTGATCTTTGGATTCCTAGTCTTATTTGGATCCCTTATCTACTGTGTAACCGTCTGCAGGGAAGTGGAAAAGCTGAGACCACCTCCTGGCGAGCTCTATTGGACCAATCACTGGACCAAGCAGCTCAACATGCCCGAAATTCATTATACCAACACTCAGTACAAACCAGCCGACTATAAAGGCTCCGAATACTCGTTCAAAACCAATCCCAGTCGTACGACAGCCCCCAGTAGTCAGAGATATTGAATAAGCTTTGTGTGAATAAAAATTTTCAAATCACTGTATACAGAGAGTAACGATTAGAAAAAAATAAAAAAGAAAAAATGCCTCAGCAAAAAGAAAAACTGGGACAGAAGTGGGTGGGAATTCCAATACGTTCATAATGAATTTCAGTTCCAATTTACTAACTGAAGAATAAATTAATGTATTTGCCTTCCCCAGGCATAAAAAATATTATCCACACTGAGTTAGCAGTAATTATTAATACAGCTAAAAAATGTTCGGTACTGTAATCCTATGCATTGCCGAGAAATTCAAGAATTTATTACTGGAAAAAAAGCTTTTTAAATTGGCAATAAGTATGTGCATTTATGAGATGGGCAATAAGTTTGCAAGATCCCCGTTATAAATGATAGCAGACTTGATTGCCACTCTCATGCACAGTCATGTTTGAAAATAACTACAGTATGACAAAGTGCATTCCCTTGTAATGCATATTCATACAACAAAAACTGCAGCCTCATGATTGGCAACGGCTTAAATCTCATTTACAATATGTAATCACAGTCACATCGCTAATATGAAAATCCAATATCTATTTGGGGAGCTGAACACAAATCTCAATTGTGTTTAATAATAAATAAATGTTGGATGGTATTCAAACTGCTCTTGCATGCCTGTGTCCATCCCAATTCGAATGGGGACTAATTGTGACACAATGCGATGCTTACAGACATGCATACATTTGTAGTCATACAAAAAGTATGACTGCAAAAGATTCTCTCTCAAATTGGAAGCCCCTTAATACTATATAACCTAATCTAGACCACTTTAAGAAGCTTAGAACAAAATTTCAGTGAAAATTCTGTTCAAAATATATATCTTCAAAAAATGAAAAAAATATATATACTGATACTTCACGTAGGAGATATGCGATGATAATATATTCCTTTATTTACAATCACCAATACCAAGTTACCAATACTAATTGTGTATTTCTACTTGATATGCTCCTTTAGCTAAATGTAAACTGTAAAGACTATCTTCTGTTAATATAACTTAACGTTAAGAAAGATACCCCTCACTTATAAAGCTGTTGAAAACCAAGTCATAAACAGTCATCACGAGTGCATACCCATGAGGGTGTACCAACGAGTGTGTAGTCACAAGTTAAGAAAATGTACCAGTAGTTTTTGGAAAAATAACTCTGGTTTCTAAGTGTTATAAACATATCTTACAGCAGACAACAAGGGCCTATGGATTATGTAAAACTACCGAATTGTAATAGAGATCAGTTATATACAATTATGTATCTCTAGTAAAGAGATAATCACCCCACTAGTCAAGGATGACCACCCTTCCCCTAATTATGTAAAGACAGTCTCTTCTGCATTAAAACTACCCCAAGTCAGATATTTTGGATCATATATTCTTAGACCAAGACAGATGTCTTGGGTCTAATATTTTTTCCATTTTATATTTCCAAACCATGCCAGATAGATGGGGTCTAATATTTTTTTATGTTCTACTATATTTTGTGGCTTACTATCCCACAATTAATTGTTGTGCCATATCTAACCGCAGCTTAGCTTTTCTATGCTTATTTTTGTATTAATTCACATCATTACCATACTTTTCAATCACATTTTATATTCTTATGATTAAGTTGATGTTATCTCCCTGTTGCTGGTGTATTCCTAGTTTATGGATGCAGCCACAATTAAAGGGATTAGGTTAGGAAATTAACTTAGGCATCAAGTTTAGTTAAACTGAATGAGTTGTATAGTAAGAGACTAGTAATAAACATAAAAATGGCTGCATCCTCAAACTAGGACTCTGTCCAAATCTTATGCAAATGACAAATATAATTCATATGTAATTGCTGTTCAACTAATTTATAGTAATGAATAATGCATTTCACACTATATTGTAATGTTATTTTATTGTACTGCTTTATAAGCTGTATTTTTTTGGCTGTTGTATACACATTCTATTTTGACACAAGAGTTATAAGAGCAATATATACTTAACTAACATAATGAAACAAGCTTAAAAAAATGTATAATATTAATGTAATTGTGATATTAATGTTTTTTAAGGATTTAACAATGAAAATTGTGCCCTTTCTAATATTAACATGTAATAACCATCTTTTTTTATTCTAATCCCAAAAGATTTCAGTTAAAGGACTAATCAAAAGAGGGATGTTAATGTATATAATGCCCTTCATTAAAGCAATAGGAAGCCTAAATATTCTTGAAAAATTCAATATTCAGCAGGATGTATTAAAAAACAGTAAATCCCATTGAGTGTCTTATATTTTATATTCGATGTTTAGGAAATTCATAAATATATCAGAAATATTGACAAGTTAATGAGCGTAGAAATTAATCTAAAACTTGACAAGGATTTCTCATCAATTTATGCACCCAGTATATAAATTATATGGTGGCTTAGGGAGACAGAATTCCGCATCTGTTTTCCCAGTGTATCCTAAAGGCCACCAAAATGGAAAAAGTCGTGAATGGCAGGGAGTCCCAATCTCCTTGAATTTTTTCCTTTTACCACAAAACTCCTGATGACGAGGCTTAGAATATGAAAAGGTATAAAAGAAGCCCTGCCACTTCCCAGTCAGTTAAGGTTGCTGGCTTCAAAGTGATAAAGCATCATTTAAAAAAAATAGTATTATAAATTATAAAGGAGTGTCATGGTGCAAAATTTAAAGGAGGAGGACTGCCATGTTGCATTATAAAATACTCAACTAGAAAAGCGAGAGGAACGGCATCCAGACCTAATTCCCCAGCTTCAACCCGTCTGTGTCTACTCCCAGATGGGGACTCATAGTGACACAAAACGAAAAAAAATACAATAGTTATGGAGGCCACAGGGGCAAGGTGGAAGTGAACACGATTGCTCTGAGAGCTATGGCCGTCCCTAATGGGGAAAGCCCAAAGGAAAAGAAAATTATAAATTACTTCACTTAACAATAGTTGTCTAAATGGTCTTGATTAGTTTTCCAAAAGGCAATGAATAGTACCTATATTTTAATTTGAGGCGGTGCAGATTCCTCTACCAGAAATACCAATACACTTTTACTGTAAAAATAAAGCCATGCTTTGCCATTATTTCAAGTGCTTTTGACATAGGTTATGTAATATCTTCAATAACTTGTTATGGATACAATGATTAATATTATATAAAAGGTATTGTGATGTACTTATAGACTTCATGTCTGAAATATTGTATATGTCCAAGCCTTATAAGAAGCTTTTCATCATCAAGTTAAAAGATATTTCTTGTCAATATACAAAATTTTCAAGTCAACTCACTTTTGTGCATGCAAGAGTACATATAAAATGTCAATACCACTACAAAACCTAATTATTTAAATATACAAAATAAACTACTCTGCCTACTTAATAACACGGAAAACACTCACATGAGTTCAAGTTATCAATTTAAATTTGTTTTTGTCAAAATACAAAATTTTAAAGTCACCCCACTGCTGTCGTGCATGCAAGTATACATTGTTAATGTCGACAGAGCTACAAATATATTTCAAACCTACAATATAAATTATTTGATTACCTTATAAAATAATCTATTGAGTGCAAATTATTGTACTTCTAATAGCAGTTATAGAACTACAAACCTGACATTTCAAATCTACAAAATAAACAATTTGACTACCTATTAATGCAAAAAACTCAAATATGGGTGTTGATAATTTTTTGTAAATTACTGGTACTAATATTGGCACCACATATCACAACAGCTGCACAAAGCCCACGATACCTGTCACTGACTTTCTTCACAGATGCTACGGCCACACCAGCTGCTCCTTCAACTACCTAAAAAGAAACGTTAATTATGCATTAAAATTGGTTTTGTAATGCTCTCTACAGCTTAAAATGTAGTTATTATGGTTTTGTAATGCTCTCTACAGCTTAGAATATAGTTATTCTGGTTTTGTAATACTCTCTACAGCTTAAAATGCAGTTATTCTAACCAAAACAGTGAACCCATGTTGGATAGCATTACAAAGTGGATTACTGTACTCTATAAATGCAAATCTTTGTTCAAGTTCAGGAAGGGCAACAAATCGCATTATGGCTTCTACAGATTCACCTGAGGACCAAAACAAATGTTATTCAGAGAATGAAGAGAGAAAATGTTATTCACATTCAAAAGCAAAATACTGTATATACAGTGCTCCCCGGTTATTCGCGTTTCTTGGTTCGCGTTCTCACTGTAATTTTTTTTTTTTTATTAAGATTATTGTGACACCAGGATGGGCCAAAAAATGATAAAATAAAACAAACTTTATCAGGTTGTAAAGAGAAACAGAGATGGAGAGTGTAATGACCTGTCAGATGTGAAGGGATTATAAAAGATGTGTAATGAATATCCAGCTCTCTGCTGGGTTTTTATATACCTCTGCATTACTTTCATGATGTCTATTCCAATAATTCTGCTTAGATCTTATTATTATTATTATTATTATTATTATCATTGGCAACAATAATTTTCCTTTGATGATGATTGTGGAGATTATTATCATCATCATCATTATTGTTATTATTAAGAGTTCATCATTGTTTTTACATCTGTTGGTTTATTTACTTTTAATAACTGTGTAAAGTGCCCCTCCCTAGTTGGCTGGGATAAAGAGAGTGTGGGGGGTTGGGTAGCATAGAATGTTGGAGAGAGAGAGAATCTTTAAGTAACTCTTGTTCATTCAACCAAAACTACGTAATTTATAGTAAAAATAATGGTTTAATTACGAATTCGTAGTAATAATGATGATAATAATAATATAATAATAATAACAATAATAATAATGATAATAATAATAATAATAATCTCCCCAAATCATCATCAAAGGAAAATTATTGTTGCCATAATAATAATAATAATAATAATAATAATAATATCTAAGGAGAATTTTTAGAATAGACATCATGAAAGTAATGCAGAGGTATAGTAGATCCAGCAGAGAGCTGGATATTCATTACACATCTTTTATAATCCCTTCACACCTGACAGGTCATTACACTCTCCATCTCTGTTTCTCTTTACAGCCTGATAAAGGCCGTTTTATTTTATAATTTTTGGCCTGTCCTGGGGTCCCGGAACCGAATTACCGCGATAAGGGGGGTAACACTGTATTGTAAAAACCCTCCAGATACATGAAACTATTTGCTTAGTGAATTAAACTGTTTTCTTAGCGAAAATGGCATAGAGTCACGAAAAGACAAGGGGAATAGGGTTCAGGAGCACCTCTTGTAGTAGCTCTATTGCTTTAGGTGCATATGTGAATCCACCACTATCACAGGTGTGGTATTAATAAATTCTTTATCGAGTTTGGGTCTCAAACATATCACAAAGTTCAAGTTTACAAAAGAGCAACTTACCTTTTTGTGATTTTTGAGACAGTAGAAGACAGCTTCAGCAATCTCTTCTTCTTCTACCAAAACCCAGTCATCTATTAAATCTCGACAGAGGGCAAAAGTAACCGCTCCAGGTTCTATTCCACCTGCAATAAACAAATTTACAAATGTCTTTCTTTTTAATAGGAATTGTAATGCCTCATTTATATTTCTACCAGCTCCAATATGAAGGTGGATACAGACAGAGTGTGGCTGGAGGATTAAGGCTGAATACCCTTCCGAACACCCCACAGTGGGCTCGATCATGGATCTGTCAACTCCTGAGTCGTGTACTGTAACCACTCAGCTACTGTGGTACCCTTAATAAAGATTTTATATAGATATGTAATGATATAATACTATATTGCAGAGTTCTGGTTGTGTGGCTATCAGGAGAGCATTTAAAAAAAAATCATGCTAATGATTAAGCACTAAGTTAAAACAGATGCTATAGTCTTCATTTTTTGTTTTTTATTACAAGTCATATTAGTGCATCGAACAACTTAAAACTGTTCAGTCCAATAACTAAAGTCATAATATCAAAACACATAGAGAAAAACTGCATAGTCTAATGAATACAGCCCTAAAAATAAAACCAGTACCAGCTATATAGTCTTGGAACTAATTGCAGCAAAAATATTAGTCATCAATAGTTAAAGAGTAACACGGATATAAAACAAATTTTAAAATGTCAGAAGTTCTGTCAATACAGAACTAAATATAATATTAATTTCTTTTACTTCATACCTGCCGTGGCATCTGATAAGGTATCAAAACTTTCTTCGTGGATAATTTTACCAGCTTTCACAGACTCATACATCACTTTTGATCGCATGGGTGTACATCCAATTATCTGTAACAAGAATGAAGGATTAGTGGAGAGCAAAGTCAGCTGTTATTGGCAAGGAATCATATTCAGAGGAATATAGATAGAGGGAAATTGCTGTTTGACTTAAATCTTCAAGATGGTTACCATACATTAGGGTTTTAACAACCATTTTCATCAGAGTGACAACACTGTGGCGTGGTGGTAGCGCTTGGGGCTGGTAATATACCAACCCAATGTTCGATCCTGGTCAGGAGTTGGATTAGCTTTCTTTGCCTCATGTCATTTTTTATTATATTGGGCAATCAATTGGGGGAAGTTGATTTCCAACAGGTGTACCTGATTATTTAGCCATTACCTGGAGATTACTGGGGCTCTGTGATATCGCTTTCCCTTGCCTCTGCCTTTCATTAGAGACGTGAACATTAATACTAAGACTTCTTTTCCAAAAAGTAAACACAAGCTATAACTGTACTGCCAAATACAACAATGTATTAAAAAAAATTGCATAGGTTCTGACAATTTAAAAAAATGAAAACTCATTCACATTAACACAAAGCACTGGATTCTTTATTAAACTTACTTTACAGTGAGGTTTCTCATTCTTGATATATGCTGCTATTCCTCCAATCAGTCCACCACCACCTACAGAGACAAATATGACATCTACATCAGGAAGGTCCTCTAATATCTCCTTCCCAATGGTACCCTAAAAGCAGTAAAAATATTAATTAAGTTTGATGATAGTAAATTTATAACATTATTTTCACTAGGTTCATAATGTAATTTTTTTTTTAAAAGCTAATGGCTTAAATGAGCTCAGTGATTAGGAAAGGCGCTGGATATGCTATACAACCTAAATTTCCCAGCTCCAACCTAGCTGTGTCCAACCTCACTCGAGCTGGGATTAACAGTGACATATAAAACGGGAAAGCAAAAACAAATGTATTTTTCTGGTAGTAACAATGAATTATCTGATTCAAGAAGACAGTATATAACTGTCTCAATATAAAATAGTCAAGAAGAAGAGTTGGTAATCAGGTACAAAGAGAAAAACTCTGATTCATTTTATTATATCATAAATGAACTAGTATAAATGAATGTTGGACAAATTCGAAGGAAATAATTACTAAGGTATACAATCTGATTAATGCGACTGGCAGCCATGCTTGAAGCAAAATTAAATAACTTAAAACTCTAATGTTATTTTCATAAAAAGTGTGAGAATTTTACAGAGATGACATATAAAAAAACCTCTGAGACAAGGAAGCTGCAAGTAGCTTTAACTTCTAGTAAAAAATGGAGTCACTTTTTTTATATAAGATGTGTTACTTTTTCCACATGTTCTCTGTCCTCACTCAAGAGATTGTAGTTACAGTATTCTAGAAGAAATATTAGTACAAAGTTAAATTACAAAGCTAAAAAGAGGTGGACCACTATAGAATAGGTAGGTAAATAATAATCATTGCTGCACGAAACACTGTGGGAGGACTAACATTTCTTTACAAAGTAAAGGATTACAGTCTGACCTGGCCAGCTAAGACATGATAATCATTATATGGCGAGAGATACGGCACATTTTCATCCTCGGAGAGCTTTCTGGCATAACTTTCGGACAGAGCACAATCTTGACCATGTACAATTAAGTTGACTCCAGCAGCCTATAAAATAAAAATTATGATATATATGTCTTGAATGCTTTTATGGGTGAGTTTTCGTTTATATATATTTCGCACGGCCTCTAGAAGCTATTATCAATAATTTGCTTCTATGAAATGGTGTTCCAACCTTTCTTAATCCCATAATGAATTGGTATATATGCTATAAAGACCATGGACGAAATAGAGAATGATAAACGATAAGCATTAAAGATCATAAAGAAGAGGTTACACGCCAAAGAAAAATCCCATATGGATTAGATGGATAACAATCTCATGAATAATTTCCTTGTTCAGATCTAATTCATATAATGGAAAAACATAGGGATATGTGATACTTAAAAACATGAAAAAATATTACAACGTCAAAAAGAATTCCCTGAGGGGGAAGAAGAATAGAATCATACATAATTTTCTTGGTCAGATTTAACCCAAATAAAAAGACAATCATGAAGCTGTAGGAGGTTACATCTTTAAAAAGAACAACACTGGCTTCTGTACGGTGTATAACACCTAAACAGCTAATCCTGATATTGTAGAAAAATATCTAGTCCAGCTCCTCATTAATGATAAAGGGATACACACAAGAGCTAGTTTAGAATGAAGGATGAGAGTAAAAATAAGTTACCGTGCACGAAATTCTGATCATAGTAAGATGAATGTAACTGAGAGATTTACTCCTGAATCACTTAGATGATGAGATGTTCACAAACTCTGACATATTTAGATTGAATGTGCTCACCCACAGACACTATATGACAAAATCAATTATGGAATCAAGTAAGAAAACAGCCATAAGTTCATGTAGGTTGCATAATAAAAAAAAATAAAAGTAAAAGGAACCACTCTCACCTGAAGTTTTTCCTTTTTTTCTCTGTCGGCTGTTTCTGGGATGACTACACCTCCCCCTAGCCCTAAGGTTTTGAAAGCCTTTGCCTGAAATACAGTATTATGAAATATAAGTAAAAGCTTACAGATCAAGTGCAGGCATTCTTTATTATTATTATAATTATTATTATTTTTATTATAAATGTTATTGTTGCTGTAGGTTGCTATCATTATTATTATTGTAGGCATAGCAACAAGCCCAGCTGAAAAAAGTCAAAGACTATAAACCAGATGGCTCCAGATGTGGAAGCAACTTGGTGAGGAATAAGAAAAGAGTAAATATACAATTGTATAATAATGAATCCTTGTTCCATATCCCATAGAGCTGTTTATTTGGACTGAGTTTCACCCTAAACTGGAAAGAGAGATTATAAGCCTCGTCTATTTTAAGATAAGCTGGGAACAGGCCCTACACAGTTGAAAATTTGTTCAATTTATCATATGCAGGCTTTGATGTTTGAGTCCAGGTAAAATTCACAGAAAAATTAAATGACTGGCTAGAGGAGACATTTCACGAATGAGAAATGCTCAAGGTACATTTTCATTTTGTTGTTACTTACTGAAGCCATACCATGATTCCCCGTTGAAGCCGTGTACACTTTCGTAACACCTTCAGAAACTAGGATACCACATTTATTGAATGCACCTCTTAGTTTGAAAGAACCTGTCCACTGCTCACTCTCTGCAAAGATACTAAAGTAAATTGCAGGTGGAAATATAAATCATTCAATACTAAATTTATTGGTGTTCGTCACTGACGTTCTAGTAACACAATGAAGTAAACTCATTTATTTTTCTGAAATTAGAAAATAAAAATATAATCAAAACTATTCTAGATTTAGCTATTATCAAGTCAAACAAGCTGGCTCATTACTGTGACAAATATTTACCTAAATCATAATAAAAATACGGTTTTAAAATACAGTATATCATCATAAATACAGGATTGTCTGCATTTTTCTATTGACTGTGAAATGCTGTTTTCAATGAAAAAACAATGATTCTCAATTTCATCTAGACATTACACAAACCCATGTCACTGAAATAAACTATTCTAATTCTCTTTGGTGTTACCCTTTGGTCTTTACAGTGTTACCCCTTGGTCTTGGCTACACTGTAAAATTACATGATTAAATAGTCCACAAATTACTAAAATTCTAAGACTTTATTGCCTGATTAACACACTTCTACATATAGTACTCAATAGATCTTTAACCAGGATGAGTATTTAAATAACACCTGATTCATGATAAAATTTTACAACATCCTTCCTGCCTTGAAAAATGTCCTTCAAGCCATTTGCAAATACTTCTTTTTATTATTTCATATATTTCATAAATGATAACTTTTACAACTTCAAAAGAAGAAGAGTTTAGTTATGCATAGGCAAAGTTCTTACCTAACTTGAGGTAAACCTTCATTCCAGTGAGCTCTGAGAGTGGAGAAGTGTAAAGGAGAGGTGTGTGAAGAATATATGGGCGGATCCTTTTAGATGCTTCTTTAACCAAAGTAGCAACTGATTTAGCAGACTTTTCACGAGCCATGTTCTAGTTCCTAGAATACAAAGTATGCATGACAAGAGATTTATTACATGCAGCATAGTAAATAGTCCTCATTAGAATACAGGTGGACATAGATATGTTGGAGCTGGGGAATTAGGGTTTGAAGCCCTTCCTAATGCTGCGCAGTGATTTCAAACATGCATTAGTCACTTCCCAACTCACGCACTCTACCACTGGGCTATTGAAGGCAAATGTTTATAATTAATATGTAATTCGTATTAGGATCCCCTCTTCGGCAACTAATTGGTCATTTTCTTCTTATTATAAGTGGCCTTATTATGAGACAACATATGCCGCAATTAGTCCCCTTACAAATGAGGGTGGACGCAGACATGTTGGAGCTGGGAGATTAATGATGGGTGCCATTCCTAATGCCCCATGGGGGCTCAAACTCGTATTGGTCGTTTTCTGACTCACTTACTCTAGCATTGAGCAAGATGCTCATTCCACCCCAATCAAATAGGGACTAATTGTGATATACTGTATAAATCAACAACAAAAACGAAAACAGCAATTTGCTGAACATTTAACAATACCTTTGAATATATAGTATCATTAAATTAACCCCCTAATTTGACTCTACATATTTGACTTTTCAAATATCTGTTGAAAGAGCTACTTGTGGATTAGATTCCTTGAGTGGTACCCCTCCTAAATTTAATGGCTCAGTTAGCATTCAGATGTACGGTTTCAATAATGAGAGAAATTATGCAATTCACGACTCTGGTGAAGGTAAAAATGCCTACAAAGTAGCCATATATATATATATATATATATATATATATATATATATATATATATATATATATATATATATATATATATATATATATGAAAAAAAAATATGTTCTTATTTTAGTTAGACACCCTCCAGTTTCACAGTCATTCATTCTTCCACATATCATCGTTATTTCTCAGTTGCTATGTAATGGGTGGAAAAAAAATATAAAATATAAACATGTACATACAGCTGTCTCAACATCACTGAAATAAAATACTGCATTCGAGGTCACATTCCCAAGTCGTGGGTGACAAGTATGTAATGTGTGGATCAAAATACTGTAGTCCTATCTATATCTATAGTGTGCAGTCTAATGTACTTAACCTAACCTATTCAAACTATCAGTTCATATTTGTTTACAGGATAATTAGCAATAAACAAAAAATAAACTATAAATAAGATGTCATTATATACGAGAGACATGCACGGAATAGTCTACATGTCCTACAGCATCATTTTGGATTATTCGAAAACATATGGTGATTTGAAAAACAAAATTACTAATTTATATAATATATTAAGAGGGGAAAAATAAGTGAAATGTGTAGGCTTCATATGGTAGATTCTGATATAGCCAGAGGTAAATCTGGCATTGGGTATCTACTATACCCAATCCCAAACGATATGGGGTTATGACCCCCATACTCCCATTTGGCGAGTGTAACAAGCTTGACTCATTTCATTTAATCTGTAACTTTTCCCGCTTTCACATGGGGTCGATTGTGAACCATTTCAGTTAACCTAATCGTGACTAGGTGAGGGTGAATAGGTTAGATTTGAGGGGGTCTTGTGGAAGGTCTAACTTTTTCAGGACTAATAGTTGAACAATGAATCACATCCTTACCCATCATGAAAACCTACTTTGCTCATCTCCTCTCCTGTGATACATATATCTAATATTTATCTAAGTTCTTTTCCGGGAAATGTGTCCATTTACACCTCCAGTTAAAAAACATTCCCATTAAATTCATTATACTGTACTATGTGAGGTTAGGTGGCAGCTTAAGATAAATTAGTTCACTGGTTCAGAAAGAGAATTTTTTTTTTACTTTCATATTTTTTCAAGTTTTGCTATTTCATTTCACTCGTTGGGTATTTGAATATAAACAATCACCATAAATATAACTGACCCTCAGTTTGGCACCGAACGATGACTACATATGAAGTTAAATAGGCACCAAATAATGATTACAGATGAAGCTTGAAAGGACAAAATTCTATGTGAAAGTTAAATCTAACTGTGTTCACAGTTAGTTAATGATGACTTGCTTCTCTGCTAATACGAGAATAGTGTCCCGTTATTTGCCACTTGTTCGGACAAAAGACCGCAACACTCCGTACTTCTTTACTGGCACCGTGGCACTAAATGTAGATAGTAGTTGGGTAACCCTCTAGTAGTTTTCTTTTTCGAATTTGCGTTCGCACAAAACCAAAATATAAAACCGAAAATGTTTAGTATTACAAAGATATACACGCACGTTTGTTAATATTAAACAGACATAAAGGTTTTATTGCTATTATTAATCTTAATATATAACCTGACACGCAATATAAATCAAGAGAATGCAATATCTTGTTTCGTAAGGTAAGGGAGTTTACACGGTAAAGCGATAAACAAGATTAAGAAGCTGAGATGTCTATAATTCTCATGTAATAAAAGATTACGAGATCTTGTTTACAGACGCTAAAGATAAGGGCTGTACACACACACACAAACACTTGTTCGCAACACACACACAAACACACACACCGATCAGGAGACGGGAAGATACGAGCTTTGGTCTCTTTCCCGTAAACACAATTAGGTAATCAATTAGGTAATCACACTTTGCAAGATTCTCACACACACACACACACAACTTAGAAGGCCCAAGCTTGACTACTCGGTGGCTGGAGTACAGCTTCAGGAGACAGAAAATGAGAGAGATCTAGGAGTAAACATATTGGCAGATTTGTCTCCAGAAATACATATAAATGGCGTAGTAAGGGCAGCATATGCATTCTTATCAAATGTAAGGGTAGCCTTCAGGCACATGGACAAGGAAATGTTCAGAAATATTTATGTAACCTATGTGAGGCCAAAACTCGAATATGCAGCCCCCTTTTGGAATCCGCACTTGAAAAAGCACATAGCTAAGCTTGAAAAAGTTCAAAGACATGCCACGAAACTGGTGCCAGAAATACGCAATCTCGGTTATGATGAGAGGCTGAGGGAATTAGACTTGCCATCACTCGAAGCTAGAAGAGTAAGGGGGGATATGGTGACAGTCTTTAAATTCCTTCATGGTTATGATAGAGTGGATAGGGATCGATATTTCGATATGGCTGGCTCTAGAACTAGAGGTCATAGTTTGAAGCTTCGGAAGAAAACTTGTTTGCAGGATGTAAGGAAATACTTTTTCAGTGTAAGAGTAGTTGATAATTGGAATTCGCTAAGCGAGGAGGTAGTTAATGCTACCTCAATCCATAGTTTTAAGGACAGGTATGATAAGTATCACTAAGTCTAAAAATGGAACCGATCAGGAGACGGGAAGATACGAGCTTTGGGCTCTTTCCCGTAAACACAATTAGGTAATCACAATTAGGTAATCACACACACACACATAAACGTTTTGCAAGACTCTCTCTCTCTCTCTCTCTCTCTCTCTCTCTCTCTCTCTCTCTCTCTCTCTCTCTCTCTCTCTCTCTCTCTGCTCCTTGGATAACAGATGACATAAAAAACATTATGAAAAAAAGAGACAAACTACAAAATGAAGTAAAACTACAAAGGTATAATATCCCTTTAAGAGAAAAGTATAAAGAGCAAAAGAAACAAGTAAACTCATTATTAAGTAACAATAGGAAACAGTATTACAAAAATGAATTCCAAAACGCTAAAGGCAATAACCCTGATACATGGAAAATTGCTAAAACCATGCTTTCCAATAACTGTAATAAAAGTAGTAACATATCAATTATACCCGATGAGGTAGATGTAAGTGCTAAAGCAGAAGAGTTTAATCATTTTTTCGCTGAAGTGGGGAAAAAAACATTTGAAAAAACACAGGAAGAAATAATGAATGATAATAATAATAGTAATGATTGTAGTAATGATGATGATGGTAGTAGTAATAATAATAGTAATGTTGATAATGGTGAAACTAATAATAATAATAATGGTAATAGTAATGGTACTGATGATGATAATAATAATGATGGTGAGAGTAATGGTAATGGTAATAGTGATGATGGTAATACTGATTATAATGTTAATTTTGAAGAACATAGTACATTCATTAGAAATAATGATGTCTTTAAACCTACTACAGTAGATTGTATTACAGTAACTTTAGTAATAAAAAATCTGAAAGACTCTAATGCATATGGATCAGATGGAATTTGTTTTCGTTTTATTAGAGATTCATTATTTGTAATAGCATATTACCTGACGGTAATAATCAATACTTCTATAGTTACCAATATTTACCCAGATTAATGGAAAAATCCCCATGTAATTCCTGGTTTTAAAAGTGGAAAGCTTGACGACGTCTCTAACTATAGACCAATCTCTTTACTACCAATCTTATCAAAGATACAGTACTTGAAAAGATTGTTGCCAATCAGTTAATTGGGTTTCTTGAAAAAAATAAACTTATTGCAAAAAGTCAACACGGTTTCAGGCCAAAATTATCAACTGAAACTGCCTTATTGAAAATATCCGATGAAATATACAAAACTATAGATAATAAGAAAATATCAGTGCTACTACTACTCGATCTTTCTAAAGCTTTTGATAGTGTTAACCATACTATTTTATTAGAAAAATGCAAAGAAATGAACACTGACCCAAGCTGGTTCGAGAACTATTTAAAAAACCGCTACCAGTAAGTCGAACTAAAAGATGTAGTTTCAAGTCTCAAGAAAGTATTGTTCGGGGTTCCTCAGGGATCGATCCTAGGACCTATACTTTTTCTAATATATGTAAACGATCAAGTAAAATATTTACCTAACTGTTATGTCATTCAATATGCTGACGATACTCAAATCTTAATTGAAGGAGAAATTAATGATTTAGAAAATCTTATTCATAGAGCATATGAAATTTTTTATATGGCTAAACGTTATTTTCTAAAAAATGGTCAGTCACTTAATGAAACTAAAACCCAATCTATTCTTATCGGATCCAGACAATTAATATAAGAAATTGGCGACAATCTTCATATAAATTTTAACAGTAATATCATTAAGCCATGGAACTCGGTAAAAAACCTAGGTGTCTATTTTGACCATTACATGAATTTTGAAATGCATATAGATGAAATTTATAAAAAAGTAATGGGTACTCTGTTATATCTAAATAGGGTAAAAGACTCATTTGAAACATCAACTCGTATAATAATTGTCCAGTCCTTAGCTATGAGTTTAATTAATTATTGTTTCAAAGTTTGGGGATGTACAAATAAGTCTCAGTTGCAGAGAATACAAAAGTTACAAAACTTTGCAGCACGAGTGGCTGTTGGGCAACGTAAGAAAATACGAGCACATTTCTCCTGTTTTAAAAGATCTAGAATGGATAAATATTAAAGATAAATATGTTTTTGATATATGTACCTTTGTTTTTAATATCCAAAGAAACAATCTTCCTGATTGCCTGTATAATTTTTCTACAGTAAGCTCAGTTACCGGGTTAACTACCCGTCAAGGGGAAGATTTATTAGTACGAAGGTCTAAAACTGATATTGGCTCAAGAGATATAAACATTCGTGGACTTCATTTATATAATAAGCTTCCCCGTGAACTAAAAAATGCTGGTTCAGTGTATACTTTTAAATGTAATCTTAAGAAGTTACTCTTAAAGGAAGATTTTACTTGTAATTTTTAATGTTACACTCATCTTCATGATTTGTTTGTTTTAGTATGTCTATATAGTGCACCACAGATGTCTATCTGGAATATACATGTATTTTATTGAATACCCAATGTACATTGGAAATAAAGGTTTATTATTATTATTACTATTATTATTATTATTATTATTATTATTATTATTATTATTATTATTATTATTATTATTATTATTATTATTATTATTATCATTATTATTATTATTATCATTATTATTATTATTATCATTATTCTTCTCATTCTCTTCTTCTTCTCTCTCTCTCTCTCTCTCTCTCTCTCTCTCTCTCTCTCTCTCTCTCTCTCTCTCTCTCTCTCTCTCTCTTCGCATGAGCTATGCATCTATCCCTCTATTTATATATCTATGTACAGATTCATCTATCTGCTTGCCAATGCATTAACCCGAACCTATGCTTATCTATCTGTCTGTCAATTAGGTTAACATTCACTCAAACTATCTATCTCACTCTTAACCCGTCTATCTATCAGAGAGTGTACCAGTAGGCTATTTGCTTATCATTTTATATATATATATATATATATATATATATATATATATATATATATATATATATATATATATATATATATATATATATATATACAGCTCTAGATAAATCAGGTGTACTGCAAAAATGCAAATTATGATGATTATATTATTATTATTATTATTATTATTATTATTATTATTATTATTATTATTATTATATTATTAGCACTACCCTGTTGGAGCTTGTGTTGGTATAGCTTAATTTTACGGCTGCATGCTCTTCCTGGCACCGACGCTTACCGTGATCTGGGCTTGGAACCGGCACTAAGTTGAGATTGATTTGTTCCCCCAGTGGATTCTTGAATGGGCCACCCACCAGAGGTTGGGTCTTACCTTGTAAAGATGCAGTTGAGAATATAAATATTAAGTCTAAAAAAAAAAACATACAATTACGTATGGTGCAGTGAATATAAACTTTTTTATATATATATATGTGTGTATATGTATATATATGTACATGTATGTGTATATATATGCATATGTGTATATGTATATATATATATCCTGTGCCCTGTGGGGCGGGCACAATATCAAAGAATAGCCTCATCGTATTCCCTGCGTGTCGTAAAAGGCGACTAAAAGTGGACGGGGCGGGGGGACTAGGAATCCCCCCCTTGCACCAACCTCCTGTGAGACGTCAAAGAAGAGGGGGAGTAGAGGGGAGAATAACTTCTCCCCAACTGTTTTCCTTTTTTGATGTCGGCTACCCCCCAATTTAAGGGGGAAACAGCCAAGGTATATGTATGTGATTATTATTATTATTATTATTGTTATCATCAACAGCAACAACAGCAGCAACAACAGCAATTATAACAACAACAACAACAGCAACGGAAACAGCACTAATTCTATCTACCTTGGCTGTTTCCCCCTTTAATTGGGGGGTAGCCGACATCAAAAAATAAAACAATAAGGGGAATACTTCGCTCTATGGGCAATGATATGGGAGCTAGCGACCGTTCAGATGGCACTGCTGGAGTGCCACAGCCCATCCTTCCGGCTCTTCCACAACCTGTGTCGCTTTACAACTGCCAACTCCCCTACTGCCTCTACCATAGGGCTACCTCTCTGTAAGATGCAGCCCCGTGGTAACAGAAGATGCCCATCAGAGCTGCTTCACAATCACTCGCCACTCATTCCTATTCCTTGCATGCTCGCTTGCTTCCCTCACATCCATCCTCCTATCTTTCAGAGCTCTCCTTACTCCATCCATCCATCCAAACCTAGGCCTCCCTCTAGCATTTCTCCCATCAACTCTCGCATTCGTTACCTTTTTCAGCAGTTTTTCATCATACATCCTTTCCACATGACCAAAACCATCTCAGAACATTCATATATACTCTGGCTGCAATTTCTCTCCTCACACCCGTTCTTGCTCTCACCACTTCATTCCTAACCCTATCCAACCGAGATACACCATCATACTCCTCAAGCATTTCATCTCAAACACATTTAGTTTCCGTCTCTCACTCACTATCATACCCCATAACTCTAATCCATACATCACAGTTGGCACAACCACTTTCTCATACAAAACTATCTTAACATTCATTTCCAACCCTCTATTATTCATCACTCCTTTCAACGCACCCAACACTTTACATCTTTCATTCTCTCTGTGACACACATCTGCTTCCACTCCACCATTTGCAGCTATAACCGAGCCTAAATACTTAAACTGATCAACTTCCTCAAGTGTCTCTCCATTCAACATAACATTCAATCCAGCACCATCCTCATTTCTTGTACACCTCATAACCTTACTCTTTCCCACATTCACTCGCAACTTCCTTCTCTCACACACCATTCCAGATTCTGACACTAACTGACACAGCTTCTCCTCTGAATCTGCCACCACCACAGTATCATCTGAAAACATCAACTGATTCAGTTCCCACTCGTTATCATCCCCATCTACCATTCTCAAACCTCGACCACGCACTCGCTCATTCACCTCTCTTACGACTCCATAAATATAAAAATTGAACAGCCATGGTGACATCACACATCCCTATCTCAGTCCAACACCCACTGGAAACCACTCACTCACTTCATTCCCTACCCTAACACAAGCTCTACTGCCCTCATACAAACTCTTCACTGCATGCAACAGTTTACCATTAATTCCATATAATCTCAAAACATTCCACATTGCCTCTCTATCAACTCTATCATACGCATTCTCCAGATCCAAAAATGCAAAATACACATCCTTACCCTTTGCTAAATATTTCTCACATAACTGCCTAACTATAAAAATCTGATCTATACAACCTCTACCTCTCCTAAAACCATTCTGCACTTCCGCGATCATATTTTCTGTCTTATCCCTAATCCTATTAACCAGTATCCTACCATACACTTTTCCTACCACACTCAACAAACTAATACCCCTAAAATTACTTCATTTATACAGATATCCCTTACCTTTGTATAGGGGCACTATACAAGCAATCACCCATTCCACTGGCACCTTTGACAACATAAAGCATATATTAAACACTCTCACTAACCATTCCAATGCAGTCACACCCCCTTCTTTCAACATCTCCGCTCTCACACCATCCATTCCAGGTGCTTTACCAGCTTTCGCTTCATACAATACCCTTTTCACCTCCTCTCTTGTAATCTCTGTCTCATTTTCATCTCCCATTACTTGCACTTGAACACCCCCTACTGCCACTATTGCTGCCTATCTATCTTCCTAAACATTCAGCAAGCACTCAAAATATTCTGCCCATCTTTTCCTTACATCGTTCCCTCTTAACATCTGTCCATTCACATCTTTCACTGTCTCTTCCATCCTCGATCCACCCTTCCTTACTCTCTTCACTTTTTTCCAAAATTTCTCTTTATTCTCCGCATATGACCTACTGAAATCATGTCCCCACCTAACATTTGCCAACCTCTTCTCTTCCTCTACCTTCTTCTTGGCTTCCACGTTTTTCTCCATATATCTTTCATACTTTTCCCTACTTTTACATTGCAACCATTCCTCAAAAGCCCTCTTTTTCTCTTCCACCTTCATTTTCACCCCTTCATTTTACCACTCGCTGCCCCTCCTCAAGCCACCTACAAGAAACCTCTTTCCACACACATCACTTGCATGTCCCACAAAACATTCTTTCATCAACCCCTATTTCTCCTCTAACTCCCCAACTTCTCTTTCTTTCACCCTGTCATATCCCACTTTCAACCTGTCCTGATATACCTGTCTCTTCTCTTGCTTTTTCAACTCTTCCACCTTCACCATTTCCCTTCTACATTCCTCCACTCAATTTCCCCACTCCTTTGCTACTACCACTTTTGCTTCAACCAAAAAATGATCAGACATTCCAGCAGCCACACCCCTAAATGCATGCACATCTTTCACTCTACCAATCATGCTCTTTGTTACCAACACATAATCCATCAATGCTCTTTCTTTCACGCTTCCATTTGCTACTCTCATCCATATATACTTATTTATTAACTTCTTCTTGAAAAAAACTATTACCTATCACCAACTCTTGCTCCACACACATATCTCATAGTCTCTCGCCACTCTCATTCCCACCTGGTACCCCATACTTTCCTATAACACCTTCTACCTCTCCATCACCCACTCTGGCATTCAAGTCACCCAACACATCTACATAGTTTCTTCTACTCAGACCATCCACACACCTAGTTAATTCATTCCAGAATTCATCCCGCTCTTCCTCACTTCTCTCACATCCTGGCCCATATGCACTAACAAAAGCCCAACAATCCCTACCTACCCTAGCCCGCACCCACATCAGCCTAGATGACACTTCTTTCCATTCCACTACTTTATTTACCATCCATTCACTCAGCAATAATGCCACACCTTCTCTTGCTCTCCCCCTTTCAACCCCAGACACCTTACCTGTCACATCACCAAATGCCACTTCTCCTTTTCCTTTCATCTTCGTCTCACACAATGCCAATACATCCATCCTCCTTGTACCAAACATATATCCAATCTCACATCTTTTGCTCTCTATCGTACTACAACCACGCATATTTAGACACTCCAAAACTAGAGTTTGGGGAGAAGTTAGTCTCCCCTCTACTCCCCTTCTTCTTTGACGTCTCGCAGGAGGTTTATACAAGGGGAGGATTCCTAGTCCCCTCGCCCTGTCCACTTTTAGTCGCCTCTTACGACACGCAAGGAATACGTTAGGGCTATTCTTTGATGCTGTGCCCGCTACCACAGGGCACAGCACTAATAATAATAATAATAATAATAATAATAATAATAATAATAATAATAATAATAATAATAATAATAATAATAATAATAATATTAGACTGACCGTTGAAAGGCGACAGAAAATCACTTTCACAGTGGCTTAATAACAATCTTCTTTTTCGGTGTCATGATTATCACAGCAACTTGAAATCAAGAACAGGATCTTCCTGATTTAGATGCTCTTATGTGCGCTGGTTTCCTAAACTGGGGTCCGTGTACCCACTTGAGATGTTAAATGCTTTCTGAGAGTCTGTAGTTAGTTATGTTGTCATTATTATTATTATTATTATTATTATTATTATTATTATTATTATTATTATTATTATTATTATTATTATTATTATTATTATTATTATTATTATTATTCTTATTATTATTATTATTATTATTATTATTATTATTATTATTATTATTATTATTATTATTATTATTATTATTATTCTACTCGAATCCTCAGACAGGTACTCCACGTCTAGACTATCCACACACACAAAAATTAGATTCCTTTGAGAAATGTTTTATCTTATTTAAGAACTGACCATCTACTTTATCTAAAATATGGGAAGAGAAAAGAGAATTGAGGAACGATAATAAATACATTTATCGCAGCCTGAGCGCGCAAAGATGCTGTTCTACCTTTGACCTAATAAATTTACTACAGTAATCTTATGATCATTAACCTTATGTGATACTGGAGAGAGAGAGAGAGAGAGAGAGAGAGAGAGAGAGAGAGAGAGAGAGAGAGAGAGAGAGAGAGAGAGAGAGAGAGCATTGGGGACTGCAATAGCATAGTAGTTAGAATACTCAACCAGAGAGGGAGGTGACAGCTCCGGGATTGAGCCCAGCGTGGGGCTTCAGGAAGAGCATCCAGCCTTAATTCCCCAGATCCAAAATATGTGTCCACCCCTATAATGGGCACTAATGAAAGGCAATTAGAACGTTGAAATAAATGGAAACCTGAACACTCAAATACACTGTTCTACATCTTACCTCAAAACATTTCTTTGAGTAATTACTAATTCTGCTGACAAGTCACAACACTCCCCATCTCTGCTTCTCTTTGCTCTATGTGTTCTTGGTGCTGGGGCCCGACGAAGGAAATTTTCTTCGCCCGTCCCGTTGTAACTTATAATGAAAGTTCTGTTGAAAAAATGCTATACACACAATTCCGGGGGGGGGGGGACCTCAAACTCTCAGCCTACAGATCGCGAAATAATTGCCTTTGTTAGGGACTACAAGATAAGGGAGGGCAGTGTCCATTTCTTATCTCCCAGCAGGTTCTGGCGAAGAGATACAATACACACCACCGGGGAGGACTCGGACTTACAGCATGCGAAGTGCGAAACAGGTGTCTCTGATAGGGACTGACAAATGAGGGTGACTTCTATTGTTTTATTTTTATCCCTCAAACTAGATTTTGTTGAAGAGATGCTGTACAAATCACCAGGGAGGGACTCGAACTCTCAACCTGAAGAAAGTGAAACAAG